>JAGDQP010001822.1:19909-61163 GCA_022664845.1 Lepisma saccharinum
TTCCCGATGCACGATGCCGCGGCAGTCCACCAAACACACAGGAGGACCTTCTTCTGGTGCAGTGCTGGTTTCGGCTGTTTTGGAACCGGTTCATGGGATGCTAACCAATGATGTTGGCGCCGTGGAGCTTCGTACAGGACCCACTTCTCATCACATGTCAACACCCTGTCCACTAATGGCTCCTTCCTCAGACGAGACAGCAAAGAAACACAGGTGTGTGCTCGCGTTGCCTTCTGGCCCGGAGTAAAATCATGTGGGACTCATCGACCCAACTTGTAGTTCTTCCCAAGTTGATGGAGGTTGTGCCGAATGGTTTCCTCACTCACACTGAATTGTAGTCCCAGTTCCTCATATGTCTGGCCACTGTTCGCCTCAATTGCTGCCTGAAGATCTTCATTTGGTACCTGTGTTGGTCTTCCTGCACGTGGTGCGTCTTCGAGTGTTTCGTCACCGTCCTTAAACTTGGTAAACCACCGCTGCACTGTCCGCGTAGTCACGACACCCTCACCAAAGGCCTGGCATATCTTCCGCCCCGCTGCAGTTGCGTTTGACCGCAGTTTGAACTCGTACAGCATACATGCCCTTATGACGCTCTGTGGAGGTTCCATGTTTATCCTTAAGGTAATACCTATATCTGCTGCCTCTCCTTTGCAGTCCATAAATCTGTTGCTTTAAAAGCAGAAGGGCGTGAGTGCCATTTTGTTTATTAGATCAGTTGAGTTAGTTCAAGCTATGTTTCTAGTTATTGATGCGAGGAATGATAAAGGCGACTATTGTGATTTTTAATTAATTTATTGCTTTCTGGTATCTTAGGCTTAGGCCCAGACTATTAATATTGGGTAAGTTTGTAGCTTAAGCCATTCTGCTTTTAAAACAGTCAAACTTGTTTTCTTATTAACGTTGACGAGATTTTCTATACACAACCTGTGGATATTTGGAAGACTTTTTAGTATTCTTGTACATCTATTACCTCCTATCCGTAATATACTTCACTCATCACTGTAGTCCTATTGATTAACTGTGGGTAAAGTGTTCGTGTATTTTTCTTCCCCACAGGATGTCATTTGTTTTTCAGCTTCTAAAATTCTTCACTTGTCATTAACATTTCTAACTGGCAAAGCTGCTTGCACTGACTGTATTAATAGTCTGGATCTTTGTGCTAGTAAAAACAAATTCATGCATTAATTACTCTGCGGAAAGCAGTCAGTTTCCACCTGCTTTTCGTAGCTTTTAAAAGGGGCAGTAATTATCTGGAAAAAGAAAAGAAAATGCTCTATATTTCATTGGTCGAATATTTCTAGTAGTTCCTGTGCTGGAATTACTCAGGATTTCCAACTTTCTGATTGAAGAAGACAGCACTATTTTCTGTTCCCTAACCCCTGTGATCTAGTGCTTATTCTCTCAGCCTTTGGTAGGTCTTGCTGCATATCCTACTGACTGAGGTTTTCCAGAGTTTCCCTCAGTTTCAGTGGGTGAATTTCGGTATAGGGGCCCTGACCGGTAACTTACTCTTCCTATCCACAGAAGATGCTCACCGAGAGATATCAGAATAGTGGCGGTCTTAGGCCTTAGCTGCCTTTCTGGCCAATAAATGGCATTGCAGCTGTCAGTGTTGCCAGCTTATTGTAAAAAATTAATGCTTGCGTGGCTAAAATGCTATCGAGGGACCGGATCCTTCGCGATTGTTGTTAGATCGCAGCTCCAGCTTATTCATTGTTGATGGAATTAACTTTTCCTGTGCCAAAGAGTTACGAAAATGAACAAATAGTTGAGATTAAAATCGGGAACATACATATTTTATTCGGAAACTGTTGGTGAGGTTTAGCGAGCATGTCATACGAAACTAAACTTATTGAATCGACAGCCCAATTAATCCTTGACCGGCCAACGCAGGGGCAAGGACTCCCAGTCATTGTAGTATTTTATCAGGCTTTGGAGATCGGGAGTTCGCTACTACTTCATTTAAGTAGCTTCCCATTTGGCATAATCAAATCAGGAAGCTTTCGAACCGAAATCGAGAACGATAAGCACGAGAATAAACGCAAGTTATTTCTCATTTACGTAGTGTAAATTGATTGCTTAACTTTCAATATGACAAGAGTATTGCATCCATGGGCTGTGCCTAGAATTTAACAAGAATAACCCTTCGATTAAAATGTTATCGGCAAGCTATTTTTCTTACTACTTGTAAGTAGATTTTAAGAAGTTAAAAGTCTGTATGTGTCTAGAGTTCGACTTCGGGGTGGCTGAGAGGTTAGCGCGCTCGCTTTTTGTGCGCGTGGTCACGGGTTCAATTCCTGCCGGGGTCCATTGAACGGGGTGGTTCGGAGCCCACTTTATAAAAAACAAACTGTAGGTTTCGGCCTTTAGGACGTTAATAATAATTCACCAAGTGTCTAGTGTTATAAGAAAGTGTTCGGAAACAATAGTCTGCTTGAGTTTTTTCTCTGATGGCTGGCAAGTAGAGAATCTGCACATTTGTTTTAATATAATTTTTGATGACAAAATTATATTTAACGTGTAAGTTCTTGAGTATGTTTACATTATAGAAGCCCGATTTTGAGGTAGAAACCTACCTAATACTATTCTCTTTGATTGTAACAGTAAAAGGGAACCTAGTTAATTTGTAATTCTCCATATATGTAATTACAACAGTAGATGCATACAAAAATGGGTTGTAAGTCAAGAAAGCTTTCTGGAGAAGCGATTGTTCTAAGTAAATTCTTTTTAATCTACAGTTCTTGAATGTAATATTCTAACTTACCAAACTGACTGACTCTGTTGTGTAGAGCTTGGTGCAAAGATAGAATGCAAGCGGTAGTTAGTGTTGGTAATACTGATAAAATTATCATTAGCATTACTAAGAATAAAGTATTACAATTATAGTATTAGGAGAGATGATGAATACAGATGAAACTTAAGGGTGTGGATCACGGTCGCAATCCGTTCTGTCCGTTGGTTTATATGGGAATTTGTATTACTTACTCCTCTCATGCATGACTTGAATTGTTAGCAGATCTGTAAAAATTGTTTTGGCCCCCTTTTAAGTTTACTTCGTGCGTCTAACGCAGGCTGGCGCCTCGACCAAAGCAGTCAGAGAAAAACTAATTTCAGGTTGGAGTTTAGAAACCTCGATTTATCCGGAATTGCTTAATATGGCTACTAAAACTGGCAGGTCCTTTTTCATTTGGTTAGCTTTTGTATTTAGAAATTTAAATTCTAGCGCTTCCTTAAAAACCGGTAGAGAGGAAGAGAAACTCGCTTCAGATTTATTTCTTTTGTGTTTGTGTGTGTGGAGGGGGGAGCAGTTTTAATCTGGTGACGCCATAAATGGTGGTCCTTATAGCAGAATTTTCTTCTTCCATTTCAATCCTTCCAACATTTCTTTACGGGTTGCTATATATGTAACTCTGTAAAATTGGGCGTATCAAGATTTAATTTTTACCTTTCGACTTTGCTTCTGTAAACGATATTCACTATAACGATGTGTGCCTTTCTTTAAGTTTATTATTATTATAAACATTCCAGAGCATTGCACTGGGTGAACAATTGGAAATTTGAAGGCCTGTACTAGTCTCTTAACACGATAATTTATCTTTAAACCGATGTGATGGGCCACGAGTGGCAGGAGCAAAAAGGAATTCTCAAAACTTTTGGATCATCACTAAATTTATACAAATAAACTTATTTTATATATATACGTTGATGGCTTGAGTTTTGAAGTTTCTTTTTAAATTAAGAACATTATGACATTTTTTTTCTACATACGGAGGACTAATATGAGAAAACAATTATCAAGAACATATTTAAATAATCCTAAATGGTCCTTGTTAGCAAGGGAGAAATAATCGCTAAGTACTTGTCACATTCCTCCGGAAGGTATCTTCACGCGAACAATGATTTTTATGCGACAGTATGATTCTGTATATATACGTGTACTTAAAAAGGTAAGTAAATTGAGAAAAAAAAAAGTACAGGGGCCAGATTCACAAAGCTATCTTAGTTCAAAAGTTCCCTTGTGTGTTCTATTAAGGCAAAGACAACTAGGCTCTCAATCCACAAAATTTAACGTACGATCACTCACCGTAAAGCATCAAAAGGTCACCCATAAGTTTATCTTTAAAAGATTAATGTGTATTCACGAGACGCTCTACAACCCTTTTTGATCATAGAAGTTGCCTTAACTTTGAGGTGCATACTACTATCCATAATTGATTTATAACGCTCTGTGATTCGGAAGTTTGAAGGCATAAAACATGAAAAAGAAAATATATACACGTCAGTAGTTGATGATATTGTTAATATCAGCATTTGCACAACACTTCAGTAAGTTTGAATATCAAAAACATAAGTAAAGTGCACTATGAGGGTTTGTGTGCTTTCTCTCATTGGTACGGTGGCGTAGCTGGTTCACTGCACACACGTGGACAATGAGAGGAGATAGAAAACAAAATGGCGGACGTCCACATCAAAAGAAATTGACTCTACGCGTGCGCAAGTACTGATGGGAAACGGGTTTTGGAAATAGTGTTTTGTGATGAAAATTAAGCTGAGTCAAATAATACAGGGGCTCAAATAATAAGAATAATAAAAACTGGGACTCAGTAAGGGAAACGCAATCAGGAAAGTGGAATACAGTATAGAAACCGCAGTCGGAGAAAGTGGGATACAATATAGAAAACGAACGCCGAAAAAAGTGGGATTTACTATAGAAAACGGAGTCACCGAGTCAATCACAAAAAAGTGGGAATCAGTATAGAAAACGCTTGAAAAAGTGAATGGGTGGGTGGGAGTGTGGATGTAGACGTGGAGAGAAAAAAGGAGTTACTGTAGTTTCTAAGATTGGGAAGATGACGAAAAACTAATCCGGGCTTGGTGGGAAAGACATCTGGTATCCCAACCTTTGAAACATCTTTGTCCACACTAACCCTTCGTCCCATTTCCTTCAGTTCCCACCCAGAAATGGAACAGCGCTAGATGTAAAACCTGTCCCATCCTTAGTACGTCTCCATCTATCTCTATCAGCACAGCCGACGGCAACTTCACTCTACATCCCAACGGAATCTGTCAAACCTCAAACGTCATATATATCCTAACCTGCACACTCTACCCTGCATTATATGTGAGGGAAACAGGTGGTCCTTTGAATCTCCGTGCCAATAATCACTGCCACTTTCGCGTCAACAACAGACCCGATTCGCCAGTGTCTGCAAACACACGAAATTGCACAACACTGACTTGGATGACAGTTTCCCTATAGCTATAATCCATACCCTATCACCACCACAAACACATTCACACGTCGTCTCTGGGAAGGAGTTGAGGGTTTGAGAGCAAAACTGAAACCTAGTCTAAACCTGCAGTAACTGTTCTTTTTCTCTTTCTTCGCTCCACGTCTACATCCACACTTCCCCTCCTCCTTTGCCCATTCACTTTCTATACTGAGTGCCACCTTTTCTGATTGACTCTGCAACCTACTCCCTTTTCATTGCGTTTCCTATACTATATTCCACTTTCTCTGACTCAGTTTTCTATTCCAAAACCCACTTTTTTTTTTGGGGGGGGGGGGGGGTTTTTTTTACAGTTTCCCCATTTCCTTTACTACTTTTCTCTTAGTGAGTCCCAGTTTTTATTATTATTATTATTATACCTAGCGCAATTTTCAACCCAAAACACCATGTTCAAAAGTTTCCCATCAGTGCTTGCGCACGCGCAGAACGTCGTCAATTGTTTTTGATGTAGACATCCGCCATTTTATTTTTTTCTCTCTTCCAATTGTCCACGTGTGTGCAGTGAACTTTTTCTTCTCTACGACTGAGGATGACTGATGCCGAAAATTTGAAGTGCATTTGTAGTGTATATTAGTGTGTAATTGTGCACATGATCTTCAAAATACTACGTAAGTACAGTTGCTTTGCTCTCTCTTCAAATGTCACCATACCAAACGTTCTTTTCCATACGCTCTTGCTGTCCGGGGATCCCGCATCTATTCCTATGATGACCTGCTCCAAAATTATTTCAGTACCCTCTCCTCAGCTCTCACTGACCGTGGATCTCCCAAACAACTGGACCGTGTCCGAAATCACCCTAACTCCAACCGACCTCCCCGCGAAGCTCCTCAAATTGGCACGCCCCATACTCACTGCGTCACCTGAAACAAAGAGTTTTCCCATCGTGCCCCAAAACAGTCTACCGCAGATCTCCGAATCTCAACAGAACTTAACCTATCCCCCCCCCCCCTCCAAACTTGGCAAGTGTAATAGACCCCGCTGCAAAGCCTGTCCTATTTTTGATCCCAGTTTGACCTTCGTACAACCTGTCACTCACAAGACGTACTCTTCCTGACACTGGCAGTTGCGTATCTTCCAACCTAATTTAGCTCCTACTCTGTAACCTATGTTCCGTAGGAGAAACCCAAACATATCTAACAATCCGTATCATCAACCATCACAACTTCCGCACCTCCCCATACCCGAACACACTTCTTATCACGGCTGCACCTTCGACGAAACCTTTCGAGTCAGCATCCTGAAAATTCTGAATCCTGACTCACCTGCCACTACGACAGTTAGAAAGAGATGGGAGCAGACGCACATCTATCCTTTCCCCCAACCATGAACCCGGCCTCAACTGCCTGTAACTCACTGCAGCGCAATGTAGTCTTCATCCATTATCTTCTTTGTTCCGTCTCTAGTTGCACTTTTGTTCTATTTTTCAAATATTGTTTCTTTGTTCTCCCTTTCCCCTTCATCTTCAATATTTTTATTATTATTTTTCCCCCTCTGATTCTTTATTCTCTTATTCCTTTAAGAAGCCCCTTACCTCCGCAATCTTCTATATTTGGTGTTTTTTCCCCGCCACCATAAACTATCCACACTGTTACCCAGCATCTGTTGCCAACATGGCGTCTTAGCCTAAGCCCCGCACCAGTGCGCTTTTTTTCTCTCTTAGCATGGGAAAACGCTTTTGTGAAACGTTGCCGCTTTTCTAACACAAGTCTCAATACTCTACTATGTATCCTTTTTTTCTACCTTTTAACCATCTCTTATATATAAGGTAGGAAAAACGTAGAATGTTGAGACAGGAGTACAGGAACTTCACAAACACAATAGAAAACCGCAACGTTTCGCAAAAGCGTTTTCACATGATAGGAGAGGAAAAATACATGACTTCGGAGCTACAGGCTGCCAAAAGCGTTGGAAAATGGAGCTTCATATTTCAACCACCACCAAAAGTAGAGCTGATGCGGCAATATACCCTCAAAGACTAATTCTGTAATATTCAAAAAAGCAAATTTCAAAATTCCGCAATCGGCGCGCAAGGGACTCCCTAAAGGAAACAGGGAACTCCCAGACATTTTCTTAAGTTAAGGTGGGGGTCTAAATGAGCATGAATGGGACGGTTTTGCACCAGGAAACAATAGTTCGTTTGCGCCAAGTCGATCTCTCAAGTAGATTCCATACAGAGAAAATTTAAAAAAAGGCGTGGTTGCATAACAAGCAGGAGAAAGAATTGCATCATTTCATCGAACGTTTTATTCATTTGTTGTCAAACAGATTGAATATCACAACCCGATTGATGCTGGAGATGACATATGTCATCTTTACTCACACGAGAAGTCGTTTATTTTGACCTGCCTCTGCTTCAGAAATATTCCTTTGGGGAATCCCTTGTGCGCCCATGGCGGAATTTAGAAATTTTCAAATAGAGCAGGTTTAAAGTCTTTGACGGTACCATACCGCATCAGCTCTTCTGTTCCTAGTGTTAGAAATATGAATCTCTAAAGTTCATTTTAACACGCTTTCGGCAACCTCTAGCTCCGAAACTATGGACATTTGGAAAATTTGTCAGAAAAACTTTCGTCTTGTTTTGGAGCCAGGAATCAACTCCAGAAGTTTGTCGGTGTAATTTTAAAACACGCAGTATGTATTTATTGGCTTTATATTAAAGTGACTATATATCGTTGTGTGAGAGAGATTGTGTACGTGATTTTCGTCAAAATATTACATAAGTACGGATCCTTTCCATTCTATTAAGATATTACCTATCCGACCTTCTATATGTACTTAGTTTATGAAAGGTGGACAAAAATTCATTGTCAAAACTCTAGGAACGGAAAGTTGTCAAACTAGAGAAAATCTGTCTTTGTAATTTGTTGAATTCCGCTTAGTTTCGGAGCTACAGACTGCAGAAAGCGTGGGAAAATGAACTTTAGAGCTTGATATTTCCAATACTATTAACAGTAGAACTGCGGGGTCAAGGTACCCTCAAAGACTTCCAACCTGCTCTATCCAAATATGCAGATTTCGAAATTGTGCGATGACTGCGCAAGGCATTTCTCAAAGGAATTAAGGGATTTCCAGAAATTCTCTGAAGTAGAGGTAGCTCGAAATGTGCATGATCTTGACGACTTTCCAGCAGGTAACAATTATTCGTTTATGTTAAGTCGTTATCTCAAACAGATTCCATTTGCAGAGTGATTTTTTTGTAAAACCTTGTGGTTGCAAAGCCAACAGGAGTCAGAGCTATTCTCCGAACTGGCATAGTCAACGAATTATTTATTTATTTGTTATGAGAGAGAGAATGTCATTGCAGTGCTGAATGGCAATGATTAATCGTGTAAACAGTGCAGGTGTATAGGGTAATAGACGACTGCACTGGTCACACATGTCAGGTCATTTGACAGAGTGAGTTCCGCGTTTGAGTCCCGGCTGGGAATCAACTTTTTGAAATTTGAAGGCACAAAGCAAAAGCTTAATGGAAGAGAGATGAGAGTTCTTTGTTACTAAAACGATCCATAAATACATTTTTTTTTTCAATTAAAAATTTTGATAAGAGAATATCACAGCTTTATTAATAATTATGAATGAAAAAGGAAAGAAATGAGACACACTTGAATTCAGCTGACAAAACGTGCACAATATTCCATACACATTTACGCTTGATCGCCCCATGCAAGCTGTACGGTTGGATTACGGAATCTAAAAATGTTGAGATATGCCTATTAAAAAAAAAAAACAAAAAAAACGAGAATGGTGAAGCGTCGAAATGACTCGAAAAAAAATTAAAACAACTTTTTAAAGACACACTTTTCTTAAACAATTCGTACTAAAAAGTAAAAAATAATAATTTTGTTTATGCATGACTAAAAATAAAAACAACATCGTGCGCACCTATTAAAGAATTTATAAAGGGACTGTATATGAAAGCGCGCCCCATGCTTTTCTTTTTAGTCATAGACAAACAAAATTATTTTTTTACTTTTTAGTATGAATTGTTTTAAGAAAAGCATATCTTTAAAAAGTTTATTATTTTTTATGTATATACACTTAAGAAAATTTAATATAATTAGTGACCATTGGTTAGGTTAGAAAAGTCAGGTTCCGTGGGGGGGGGGGGGGATATTGCACACGCGGTTAGCAAAGACATTTTTATCAAATGGGCCCTCCTTAAACGCATGTTGCGGTAGTAGTCCGTGGCGTCATATAGTCATTATCAGACCGCAACACACAAATTCCTGTGTGGGAGGTAAGCACATTATGTCCTGTTCAGGTAAGGATACGCGAAAACGAAAAAAAAAAAAGTTTCGGAAAGGTATTACTTCCTCAATTAAAGATGAATTTCGGAAACCCTTTCGCAGTGCAGCGGTTACCATGAAAGACTGGTAAACTTGAATCACTAGATTCTATTCCCGTCCGTTAAGGCAGCAAATGTAAATAAAACTATCACCGAAAAACGGGAGATGAACTGCTCTCGGAAGCAGTGGTATCCAGATTCTGCTTATCAAAATATGGGACGTAGTTCAAGTGATGACATTCAAGAAAGACTTAGGTGATTCTTGAATATTAACCGTGCCAGGAAATATAAACCCTTTCGAGCACAAATATTTTTCGTGTCAATATTCTGAATCATCAGTTCCTTTTTACAACACACACAAAAGTAAATTAATGTGCAGGGTTTACTCCATTTGAATTTTGTATTTTTAATTATGGCCTTTAGACAACTTTAGCTCAGGCCAGATGGAAGAATTGGTGGAATGAAGAAAGTGGGGGGCAACCCCGAGAAAGCCCACGCATACAGTGTTTGTCCACCATACAGCCCACATGGCATGAGTCACGATCGAACTAGGTGAAACGATGACTCAGTGGTAGAGCGCTCACCTCTGGTATTTGCGTTCTCGGTTTGAACCCAGCTTATGCCATGCGAGCTTCGTGGGGAACTATCACCATGAGCGTGGGTTTTCTGGCAGTTCTACCGTTTCCCCTCACCTTCATTCCATCATCATCCATACGGCCTGAGCCAAAAGTTGCCTAAAGGTCTTAAATATGAAATTCAAATTACTGGATTGAGCCGAGGACCCCAAGCACAAGAGGTGAGTGCTGTACCACTAAGGTACCGCAGCCCAGAGTTTTCTTTTTTTATATATTCTTTTCTCTATCTTCTGTAGCTCTTATGCCCCCAAACTAGGAAGTCATCCTTGAACTGATGAAGCGTCAATGGAATAAAGTATAAATATTCCACAGCGAGACGCAAAATATGCACAAGTATTTTTAAATTTTGAAACTAAAGTAATTATACTGAGCCAAAAATCTTTACTACACTAGAGACCACGTTTTCTTTTTCTCTCTCTCTCTCACTCTCAGAAAATGAAAAATGAACGGTGAATTTATTTCCATGCTCCTTTGCCCAGGCCCTAGTTTGTAGGTCCAGGCATTTGCCTGATATGACAGGAAAAACCTTAGTGGGTCAATCCATCTGAAATTGTCCAGCATTGTTACTTGACCAATATTCTACTAAACGAATCTCAACAAGTCTCATTAAACTTACAAAACAGTAACTCCGGGCAAGTTGGCACAACGTGCAACACATATACGGTCTAACTCCCACCGAATTACCTTTCTACCGCACGAAGATAAAGAGACTACAAAGAAGAATCCACTGGCAGAAATGAGATTTACATAATCTCAAAGACTATCGGGTAAGGAATGAATGAATGACCTCTTTGAATTCTTATATATATATATATATATATATATATATATATATATATCTATATCCACCCCTTATATGTAAATAGTTGAAAATGGGTATATTAATTTTATCCCCACCTATTAATTAATGGACGCTATTTTGGTATTGTCTTGCATGCCAAAGTTTGTTTTCAGACGTTTACGGAAAATGGAATATCTGCGGACTGGTTTATCATAGGTCATTCAAAGAAAAACCATTGCCTTTAAAGTCTGCTTGATAGTTTTAGTCCTCTGAATGAAGAGCCTAAACCGTAATCAACCTGGCCAAAATGGTATCCAAATGTGATTGTGAAAATAGAAAACTGTGTTGTTTTTTTCAGAGTTTCTTTTTCGCGTGAAAGGTTTAAAATGTCAAAGTTGATTTTTAGTATACTATTGCATATCAAAGTATATTGAAAATATGCAGATTATGAAGGCTGATAGCAGCTTACTTATTTTTTCATGAATGTTTGAAAATAAAAAAAAAATCGTGTTTTATGAATATTGGAAAGATTTTTTTTTAGAAAACATTTTCTATATTTGTCAGGAGAAACTACGGTAGAAATGTCAACTTTGATATTTGAGTTTGAAGAATGTTACAGATTTGCGAATAATACTCGTGCGCGTTTTCGTAACTCGTATAAAGAAAGATTTCCTTGAGAAATATTCTTTATTACCATCAGAATTAAGAAGAACGATTTTACAATTGTAATGATAATTGATAGACTTACTTTAACAAGAGATGCAGACAGCTGTATAGGCACTTCACACACACAAAGGTGGAAACATTTTGCAAAAGGTTTGTACATAATGGAATTAAAACAAAACGGAGGAGTTGTGATGCGGAGCATCCATGATGCCAACACAAGGTGTACATAAAATAAGCTTTATTACAAGGATATTTCAGGACTATACTGTACTTTTCGTATTCTTTGGGAGTCTGCTGGTTTGAATTGAATTTATTTTTAAGACCTTTAGGCATCTGAGGTTCAGACCTAGATAGGGTGGAGGAGAGGATTGCGGAAGGTAGACGATCAGGGCCTATTTTGTAGGTACCTATCATTCCGACATTTGCCTGGAGTGGCTAAAATTCTGGAAAAATCTCAGTCCGGTTGGTCGGCCACTGGGATCGAACCCAGAACCTCCCGAATGTTAAGCCAACGCTCTATCACTGGGTCACGGCCGCTCGGTGACGCTCTGATGGTAATGTAACATTTATCGAAGCACGAGCATTATTCATCCGCAATTTGCAACCCCTTTCAAATATCAAAATTGGAAGTTCTACTGTAGTTTCTCCTGACAAATTTATAACTTGTGAAGAAATTATGTTTTTATATTTTGCCCCACCAGAGATATTGGACCTCTTTCCTATACGCATAAAATACTATTTTTTTTTTCAAACATTCATAAGAAATTATCATCTTTCATATTCAGTATATCTTCAACATACTGTGATATGTAATAGTGTACCAAAAATCAGCTTTGATATTCAATCTCTTCCGTAAGAAAAAGCACCCTAAAAATTGCATTTTTCCCCCCTATTTCGACAATCACATTTGGATAGCAGTTTCATTATGATTTAGGCTTTCTATGCAGAGGACTAAAGATATCAAGCATCCTTTAAAGGGAACAATGTTTTTTGTTTGAATGTCCTATAGTCCGTAGATATTCCATTCTCCGAAAACGTCTGCAAACACAAATTTTGGCATGTGCCGCATTACAGAAATGAACGCCATTAATTATTCGGGAGGATAAAAATTAAAAAATAGAAAAATGTCAAAGAGGTCAAGCAACCATGCTGGAGGATTTCAAATGAACTGACCCCAGTCAGGGTGTTGTCTCTGGGAAACAGTAATAATCATACAACCCAACCTTGTCTGTGAAGGTACCATATTCGTTTGTGAGTTTCCTGTGATAGTCTTCTGTTTGACTGACACTTGCACAATAGGTGCAACAAACATCGCACCAGGTAGTGAATCTGTAGCTCTGGTCATCAAATTTTCTTATGAAGGAGGTGAAACTGCCTGAGATTTTGAAAGATTGCAAGCACAGTATAGGGAACAATGTGTTGCGGGGAAGTGTGTGCAAATATGCGTCACTAGTTTGGTGCAAGATGACAAGAGGTTCTTAGCAGTTCTACAAATACAGAGCGACGCAGTTCACTGAGAATACGCGGGCAATTTACGGTCTTCTGAAACATGAAATATTTTATCTAAATTACAACCTTGGAGAAAGGGGAAAAGCAACGCCCGAATACTATTCCATGTTATGAAAAACACCGTACAAGCCATTCGCAAAATGCGGAAATGTCAGAAAAGGTCATAATTCTACATACCCAGCTGTGCGGTCTGAAGCAAAAAGGCCTTAAATAAATTCAAAATCAATGGAACGTACAGTTAGTTTTAAGTGGGTTGCGAACAATTACGTTTAATGCGTCACCACCGTGGATCCAACCTGGGACATCTTGATTACCAATTATTTTAGCAAGGTGACATGCAAATTGCGCAGGGTGCTTGTGAGTACTATTTTAATATAAAGGGGATATATTTCGGCTAACATTTCCTGAGTTATGAAAGCAAACACACACACATACAAAAACTTGTTGTATAAAAATGAATTCATTCATTCACATAACACAAGATACATATATACAACGTTGTACAATTTGTAAAATACATTTGTGTACCTTGAACGAACTGCAAAGCAGTCGAGAGAAAAAAAAAATCATGAAGATGATGCACAGACTTATATACAATGAACACGTTATAAACGGTCTCTGCGTGCGAAAGGAGTGTTCCTCAGTTCACTCATCACTACAAAGAAACGACAACTGTACACGAGAGGAAGAAGAAAACAAAGAAGGCAGCTTTGAAATAAGTTTCTCATGAGAGAGGATTTAGCAAGAACTGTAACTTGCGAATAAAATTTTAAAAAAAAGCTGCCCTATTATAAAGTTCGATAATGTGCAATTTACAAGACGTTATTTCAACAGACGTTCGGAATGCGTAATTATATTAACACATTGAGGTATTCGGAGTATAATCAAGGTTCATCACTGTTTCTGGTTCTTCTGATAGGCATTCGGAAGACGTTTCATTTTCTTGGTTCGAGGACTCCCCAAGGCTATTTAGTAGCGGCTGTTTGACAACGTTGCAGTAGCTCGGTTTCCCAGAATGCCCTCCTCCATGGACACTAGCACCACCACCATTATTACAATTGTTCATCATACACACATGGTCCAGTTTTTTGTGAAGATTTGAAGGAAGAAGCTGCTGGAAACCAGACAAATCTTTCTCCCTCCATAAGTTTGTACTTTTTGTTGTAGGTTTGCTGTATGCACTTATTACACTAGAATCCGTAGCGAGGTTTGTTGTTTGAGTTTCTGAGCCAACAACATCAGGAGTAGCTAGGTTGCTTTTCAGTTGCATGTTTTGATACGAAGCAGACACACTATCACTGCTAATGGTTGATGATGTCGAGAAAGTACGAGTTCTTGGTGTTGGCTCTGTGGGTGATACCCCCACTCTGCTTAATTTATTATTATTGTTGTTATTTGCACCTGTGTCGTCAACTTGTTGTTGTTGTTGTTGCAGTGATCTTGGTATTTCGTACCCATCACTAGCGACCGCTGCATCACTATCATAGATAAGCTCTAAATATTTAGGTATTTCGGATGTTGTTCCACTGCCTACACTCCGACGTGGGACATTTCGACGATCCTCTGGACTATCTGACTGTGAATTGGAAATGGGTATTGTGGAGGCATTGGACATACTTTCGTCATTGGAATTCCTGTCGCTTCCTTCAGGGGTGTTATAAGGCGCTCGTCCACTCTGAAGAAAAGAAACCCTGTTTTGACTTCCACTGCTGCTAGTTGTCTTCCAAGACCCTGTGGAGAGAAAGTAAATAGTAACAATTCATGGAGTTACGTTTTTAAGTCCATCATACAACAAAAGTCAGCCTTATCGATACAAAAAATATTTAATATAGAAGTAGACAGATTTTCTCAATGAAAAAGATTTTTCCCTTTGGTTACGAGACGCTTTATTTCATTATTTTTTATAACTTATGCACATTTCGTACGTATAAATTTGATAGGTCATTAGCATAAACAATTTTTCTAGCAAGATACATTCATTAATTCAAAACAAGTATGAAAGAATTGTAAAACGATTACGCCAGATAATACTGTCGAAATATATTGGGCAAATAAGATTTTGAGTGAATTCAATCATCAAACCCAATCAAAAATAAGAAACTAGGTAACTAATTTAAGTTTAGCTAAGGTAACAATATTTCAACTTTTTTTTTTCTGTTTTGAGCGATCTGGGAGAGTTTCTAAAGAACAGCGTAAAAGCGCTTGCAGAATACTTTGCAAAACGTCCATCAAAGACGATAACTATATTACATAATAGTTTAATTGTCTAAATAAGTTTGTTTTAATTAATATTAAACTATAGTATACTTGTATAGCATTATACAAGTAACGTTGTTAATTTTATTGAGGGAAGGACCTGTTCAGTGTTGAACAACTTGTAGAAAAGAAAATCTGTCTTAATATGTTATTCATAAAACACATTACTACATTACATTGCAACACTACAGCCTACCTGAAATTTCCTAGACACTTTCAGATTCGTCATAAAACAGTAAACCGTAGTAATGTTAAAAATTTCGGGTTGCTTGACTATTTCAAATTTGTTTTCGAATAAGCTGAGTAGTTTATCTAACTTTTACCGAAATAACTTAGTTAAGTTAATCTTCTGATAAACGGAAGCCAGGTAAACATCAATAGGCATATCGAACTTTTCCATAATCAATAATATTTCAGTGCTTAAAAAGTTGGCAATTATAGCCTTTTGTTAAATATTAATGCAAGATGAAGTTCAAGGCAAACGATATATACATTTATTGTCTACGTCGGTCCACATATTCTCGTCGCTTCTCATGGAATACCTAAATTAAAAATAAATATACACTAACTCATGTCTATACGAATGCGAAGTCATTTAACGCTGCCTAGTTCAAATTTTCCTACAAGGTGGCCAATTGAAAAAAAAAAAAAGATATATAGCAATGAAAAATAATCTTAACATTATCTAAAAGCTAAAACACGGTCATTTTTCAAGTTAATTTAAAAAATGGTACGGACACGAACACTGTAATAAAAATAAAAATACGACTTGTCCATAAAAAAAATACGGATGTATGGCAATAATTTGGCACAAAAATGTGGCATACTTTCTGGCCACATACACAAAAGATTACTAATATTCTTCGAAAAGTATATTTTAATGCTTGGCATATTCTCTTAACTATCAGCTCGGTGGGTCAGCTATTTTGTAATGCACTTAGGAAATATTTTTAGAAAGTTTGAGTTTTTAAATATAAGCATCAAACTAGCTGACCCACCAAGCTGACATAAAAATAAATGTAAATATAAACAGTATGATGGAAAGTTTTAAATATTTTGAAACCTCACCAGTGTTATAGTTCCTCTTTCAAATCAGGTATAACATTATTGAGATCCTTGTCAAGTTTCCATAAGGTAAACTTCACATGCATAATACAATACCTCAGAGATTGTACGCGTGTTGCTATGAAAACATTATTTCCAGAATCATTGTTAATGAATTCCTCAATACCACAAAGGTTTGTAATTATAGGATGGAAGTGTTTATTTGCAACCAAGGAAAACGATTGCTATGTACTTCCACGTGAGGTATCAAAAGGTCTGTAAAATTGACTGCAGGATTGTTGGGGATCTTGCAGGATTTGGTGGGGAACGGCTTAAGCAAAGCATAGGATTAATAACAAACATAAAAGCAGAAGTTAGTTATACCTGAGCTGTTATTATGGTTCTCATCTTCAAAGAAGCCAAGGTTTTCTATGCCACCTGATAAAAGACAAAAGCAAGCAAGAATTAGCATGCACTAGCAAATAATTTCTCTCTCCTTTTTTCTAGTTATTAGTAGAGAAAGTTAAATTTACAACACATAACGAATAAAAAGGAGTTACCTGTTCCTCTTTTGGTTAGTTTATTAAAAGACAATCCTGCACATGCCAGGCAATGTAAGGATTTTTTTTTATATCAATTCCCAAAGTTACACTTCACAATGACTTATAAACACATAATGCATACACATTCAGAACAGTTTTCAACAATATATTAACATTCAATCCATTAATTGTTATTTCCCCTTCAGTAATTGTTCCATGCATTGTTAATATCTCCAAGATATTTGTGTGCCTCCAGCCCTAAAATGACTCATGTTGTTATATTTCTTCAAATTAACTTATCTTGTTTCGGTATAAGGAATTCACCCGTCAATTTGTGACAATTTTAAGAATTGTTATACCAAACAGTTAATAATCTTACAATCAGTTTTATACAGTGTTAACAGACCGAAGCTTCTGCCACAGCATTCTGTACGTTAATGACAGAACATATTGTTCTCTAGAATGCTGCCATTTGCACAATTAAAGTTATTTACAGCAGACAAGCATTCATACTCGTATCTTGCCTGTATATTCATAAAACTGAATACAGGCAATGTGTTAACGATTAGATTAACCCCTAGTATACATGCGCAAAGTTTTTATCAAAACCTGCTTCCGCCAGAAAGCATATCTCCCTTGCTACGTCAACTGGACATTTTAGTCGTGTGGCTGCAGTGAAATTGTTGTTAGGTAATGTTAATAATATGTTAAGATTGTATGCAGTAAACTACAGATCATCAATAGTGGACAAAAGTGGACTGATAGATGCAAATTTTACATAAATAGACGAGCGAATATTTCGCGTAAGGCTTCTTCTAAAAAGTAGCGAATACGATTCATACATAGCCACAAACAGTCCATGTTTCATCATCTAATCTTTCACATGCATAACAATATACCGAAAATGGACTAATTGCCAATGAATATTAAACGGCTAGAAATAACCACTTCTTAAAACAAATCACAAACTGTGTTATCAAAGATACCTATATATTTTTGTGATACCTAACTATTTGCAAATTAAAAACGCAATACATAAATACAGTGAAACCTCTTTTAACGGACGATATTTTTGGTTCGTAACGAAAATGCAATAACATTGATGAGTAATTAATCCTTTTCATAGGAACACCCTCTACTACAAATACGGATACAAAATTAATTATAAATTCCCGTCCAAGCGGCAATAAGCTTCATTACAAATTCCCGAATTCAAATTCCTGACACGTGAATTGAATTTGAATTTTATTTATGCAACTTTAACGCAGGTTGTGACAGGGTTGAGAACATGGTGGGTGTGTGAGAAGGAAGTTGATTCGGGCCTAATTTTGAATGTACCATCCTGGCACTAGACTAATGTGACTAAGGAAAACAAACCTCTGGAGAAACCTTAGTATGGTCTGCATCTCAGATCGATCCCAGAACCTTCCGAATGGGTTATGCACAGCTTCTAATTCAAGTGCAGATACACTGTCACACAACTTGACAGGAAACGAAGTGTCTCTTCAAACTCTCGTAAAGGACCTGAATATTTACCAAGACATTTCCTGGATAAACAATGTACAACAGGTTACAGCTTCGACAAACGTAGACAGTTTTGCAATGGAATGAGATGGTTTCGGATAACATGGAAGCGACTCAAGACTTAATTTAGGCAGTAGGTTACACTGTCCATGTGAACACTTACATCGACATTCATGTAGACATTCCAACAGAGTGGGAGTGCCAAGATATACAAATGATACTCCACAAAATCAAAGAGAAGGAAGACGATACTGAAAACTACAAAAATAACAACTGGGATGAAGATGATAATGCTAGTGAAGCTAATACTGATGTTGAGGTTCTTAGCGAAACAGACCTACCACAAATAACATCATACTCTCTCAAGCACTAGAAATTGTTTAGGAATTGAAAATACAGCTCAATAAAAGATGAAATTAATGTGAATTTGACACAAGATTTGATTGTACACTTTGGAAATATTATGAAACAAAAAACGAGTGAAAAACAAAAGCAATAACGATGTTAACAGTTAGTGTATAGAGTGTTTTTCATTGCTACAAGTGGTGAAATAAACCCAAACTCACACGTATTAAAATAAAGATGATGTGCTTTTCTTTTAGATTAGTGTTTTCTTCTTCAGTGCTGTAAAGTATACTCAATATATAATTTACTTGAACTTAGAGTTCAATATATTATGCTGTATTACTCTGTTGAAAAGACTGACTGCTATTTAAAACCTCTCTTCAGCGGACACTTTTTCGGTCCCGAGGGTGTCCGTTATTGAGAGGTTTCACTGTATACTCAAATTAATGATGAATATGATGTTATTGGAATAACATTAGTTTGTTAATCCAGAAGAACAATTTCGTGTAAACCCCATCCATACAGTCTCCCGTTAATAAAATAAATAGTAATAATAGTTACCATTACGAGTCCTTCCAATGTAGTGACCATTATGTACAGAGGCTAAAGGAGCATTAACAGATTTTTCTTTAAGATCTTCTAGAATTTCTAAGCAGTATTTGAAAGTAGGCCTATTTTCTGGATTGTAACTCCAACATTTAATCATTAATTGATACCTAATATATAAAAAAAAGAGAACTTTAGATTAGTCATATGTATTAAAAAGGAAAATCACTAAGACAGTAAACAAAAAATTACTATTTTTTTTTTAAAGAAATGTAATCTATAGTAATTCACAAATATTTACATTAAGATAACAATGCTATAGATTTAAAGATATTTACAGATTATATCAAGACATGTGTTTACGAGGGTTGTTCGATACGTTCTCGGCCTGAGAAAAAAAGAGCATTTTTTTCTTGACAATTTTTTTAAATTTATTTTTCAATATAATTACCTTGGAACATTTAGGCCAAAGCTTTTCCAACTTTTTTATACCTTCAATATAGTATGATTTATCAAACTCTGCAAAATAAGCGTTTGTCTCTGCTATGACTTCTTCATTTGAAGTAAATCTTTGTCCCACAAGCCATTTTTTTTTTAGGTTCGGAAAAAGAATAATAACTTTGAGCTACATCTGGCAAATATGGTGCATGTGGCAGCAATTCGTGGAGTTTTGCAGCGACAACTGAAGATGTGTGTGCGGCTGCACTGTCGTGGTGGAGAAGTACTTTCTTAAGCAAATCTGGACGTTTGGTCTTAATGACATCCTTTAATAGCTCCAGCAATGTTGTATAATACTCTCCGATGATTGTTTTGCCTTTTTCTAGGTAGTCTATGAACACTACACCATTATCATCCTAAAAAAAACTGTGTCCATGACTTTTCCCGCTGATGGAACACATTTCGCCTTATTCGAAGCACTTTCACTTTTTTTTCCACCCACTGCTTAGACTGTCGCTTCAACGTCTTTGGCGTGTAATGGTGAATCAACGTTTCAACAACAGTAATGTAACGTCGCAAAACTCGGTTGAATTGCTTTTCAACATATGCAAGCACTCCTGAGAAATGTTCATTCGAATGTGTTTTTGGTCTACTGTAAACAAACATTAAGCCATCGCGCTGACATCTTCCTCATACCCAAATACTCGTGTAAGATGTTATGAACACGGTCTAACAAGATCATTGTAATGCCAACAAGCTCACGTGCCTTCAATGGTCGATCATTCAATACAGCACTGTGGATTTTTGCGATAGTTTCCTCGGTCGTGTCGATTTTTTGGACGTCATGAACATTCATCATCAAAAATGGAAGTTCGACCTTGTTTAAATTCAGCTGCCCACTTATTTACCATCGAAACCGATGCAGAAGATTTGGTTAATGTGGAATCTAACTCCTTTGTATCTGTTGAGATCGTATCTATCGTATCATACTTGAAATACATAATCATCATTTCGAACTACTAGCGCCATCTCTGTATTAGACCGAGAACTTATTGAACTACCCTCGTATATGTAAAAAAAATTGTTTTTAGAATGTAGGTAATGACAGTATTTTAAAACTTTTACGAATTGAGGAAAATTAATTCCATGCCGACTAGTATCTAGGATAATCTAGTATTAATATTTTTTTGTAAACAAAACTCAGAAAAACTCAAGGAAAGTTGTTTTTTTTTTTTTTTTTTTTTTAAAATACCTGCTTTTTGGACAAACATGTTCAGAATATAATTATAATGTAGATTACGAAATCTGCTTTAACTTAAAAAAAAAAAAATAATAAAAGAAATACACATCTAGTCATACTAAATTATGATGAAGAAAAATGGTAGATAAATTTCTAAATAAAATATTTTCGTAAACTCTAAAATACGAAGCACATAAGTTACATTTAACACAAAACTTGTCACATTTAGATAGTACTTGTAACTTTTTTGTGATTATGTACAGAACTATAAAACTGAAAACTGTGTGCGGGTTTCAGTTAAGCAATTGTACCCCTATACTTTACTGAGTGAATAAATATCATAATGAACTGAAATATAAAGATTCATTTTTCTCGAACGTGAATATTGAATTAGGGTGAATATTTCTTTCTGTTTAATTCATGCAATGATAGAATTTTGCAACTAAATTTGTAGTAAAAATTTTCATAATTACGCCACTATACGCAAATATTTCGTCATATCTTAACTGTGAACAACCTCAAGGAGAAAGAGGAATGTAAAAGAAAACTATATACAGAGGAATAGGAAATAAATTTAGAATGGATATTTCGGGAATTTCACGTTCATAAAAGGATGGATTTTAATAAGCACTAACAACACACACCCATATTATATAAACAGCAAAATAGCATGCATTTCCATAAGCGTCGAAAGAATATCAAGTCGCATAAGCGCCAAAAGAGCATAGTTGCATAAACATAAAAGTATAAGTCAAATTAGTTACGTTGTAAACACAAGTCTAAAAAAGGCGTCATAAGACCATTAGCTCGTACAAGTGTCGGAAGATCACAAAGTCACATATACGTAATAAAAGCATAAAGTCGCGGAAATGTCAAACTAGCATAAAATCAAATTTAAATTTACGTGGCGAGGACCAATTTCTAAACTTATTTTCAAACTTGGTACTTCATTTTCGCTTCCACCGAATCACACAACAATATGGCGATTGGAAACACTACAAGTTTCACCAACTTAAATATTAGCTTCATCAGACGGTAGGGTAGTATAGAGCACGGAAAAAGTCCAACTTGTTGGACGACTTTATTCCTGCAGACTTCTATCCTACCTTCTCACCTAGTAAAGTCAATATATAAGTTAGCGAAACTTGTAATGATTGCAATCGTTGTCATATTATTGTGCAATTCGGCAACAGCGAGGATGAAGTGCCAAGTTAAAGGTAAGTTTAGTATAAAACCTTTTACGTTCCTCTTTGTATGAAAATATAACAAGTAAACAAAATATGGCGCGTATTAAGTAGTTGTCCTTAAAAGTAGTTGACCTTGAAAGAATATTGGTTTAAATTTTATATTTAATAATATAGCCACTTTTTATTAAGTAAATGTGTATAAATTTACATTAACTTATTCGTTTAATAAAACTGGAGATGATTATCAAATTCTACCCGAAGTTAACTAAACTTACAAATCCTCTGGACAATTGTTTGGTCTTCCAAGTCTTCCGCCATTTCTGACGTAATGTAACACTTCTAAATTAGTTCGTGCTGGATAAGGCTGTTGTCCTAAGGTCATTATTTCCCATATTAACACTCCAAATGCCCAAACATCAGACTGACTTGTGAACACGCCATCTACTAGGGACTCTGGAGCCATCCACCTTTTGTAATAAGGAAGACAAAAACTGAGTGATCAATACGAAAACATAGAACGTTCAATGCTAAAAGCATTACCAATAAATCTACTAAAATATAGAGTAACAACTATGTATGTAGTAATTCACTTAAAAGAGGAGATCTTTTGTTCACGCAGAAATCCGCTGTTGAATGTAATCAGTAAAGCTTATCTGTATTTGTTCCCAACTAGCATGTAGTATCTAAAGATACGTAGAATAACACCGATGGGCTCACTTAAGATGTCCTGATAAAAGGCAAGAGATAAAACCTCCCAGAATTATCAGTAGGAAGAGGATTTTCGTGCTGGAATAGAATCAGTTCCTCGAAGACAAATAATATGATGAAACATTTTTATTAAATATGTTTTTAATTATAGTCTCGTTACAAATCACGACACCCTTTCTTTTGGAGATAATTCACTTCCATAAAGTGAATTAATTTAAAATACAAATCCGCTTCAAGTCTCGGTTCGCTAATACGTCACAGCTTAGTACATAATCTAGCTACGTATGTTACGTAACAATTAGCACACAAAACAATGTTTATAAAAACTAGATCTACCTTTACAGTTATTATACATATATTATTTTGTTGTTTTAAAGTAAATTCACCATTATTTTATAGTTAAGGAGTCAAGTAAATAAACAGCGATGTCAGATGCTGCCATCTCTTTGCACTTGCACACAACTACGTCCATAGTATTGTTTAAATGGGAGAACATAATAAAATAGAAAACAATAATATTACTTCCATATATAAGCAAGAATGTTCCAAAGGAAAGTATTTCGCAAATTACACTTCTAATTTGAAATTTTAATATGTTAATTATGTTGAAAAGACAGTTCGACCACAACACAATTAAAGGACTCTTAATATTTCCATCCACTGAAAGCAATGTAAAACCATCATTGGTTCACTTTTACCAGACGTACTCGGATCAGATATCTGCTTTTAGTAGAACACCCATCATCATCAAAGCATGAAGAGAGGGAAGATATTTGTTAAATTAATTGTGCTCGCTACGATATGAGTAAGTATGTTTATTCACTATTATAAATTAAATAAAAAGCGGCTACGTACCTAACTGGAAGAAGGCCTTCACCTTCTTTTCTATAATAGTCATTTTTATAAATATCCCGTGCTAGGCCAAAGTCTCCAATTTTCACTATACGTGTCTGGGGATCACTTGACGAGACGAGGCAATTCCTGCACGCCAGGTCACGATGAACGAAATGCATTTCTTCTAAGTACCGACAACCACGGGCAACATCCACACACATCGCTAACAGGTCAAGAAGCGTCAATGCATTCGCAGTATACTGTGAAAATAAACAAACAAACAATTTCCAACTTGATTGTATACTAGTGTGTCGTATGGAAATACATGCAATAGACAGTTATAATTCAGGTAATTAATTCTTTCACCACCCAAGGTTTTTATAATATTACTTCGATGGTTTAGTTATCAGGAGTAGAAATAATCTACCATAAAAGACTATGATTTTCCTATTAAATAAATAATTTTTTTGACATTTTAAAATCAAAACAACAATGAAATAAAATAAATTATCGATCCAGACCTAGTTCTTTCTACCTTACTTAACATTCGGGATGCATCTTCAGCAATTGGCTTACATCTGAATTTTTCGAAGTGTGAATTTAGTTTTCTAAATGTTCCGCAAGACCAGAACGATGCTCTTTATTCGAGATTCATGGACTTGGCTCCTGGAATACGATTTATGACTTTTGATTCAGCCTATCTACTTGGCTCCGCCATCTCTACCGAGGCCCTACGCAGTCTACTGATTGAGAAGATTTCTAAGCTTGAATTTTTCTTTTCCCGCTTATCTTCGATTTCAGCACATTCAGCATTCTATCTACTTCGTGCTTCCTTTTCCATCCCCCGATTAATGTACTTTTTACGTTGTTCTCCTTCTTGGCGGGAAGCGTCCTTATTACAGAGTTACGATTGTTTTACAGGCAGGCCTCGAATCGATCCTTAATTGTTCTTTGAGTGGCAAGGCTTGGTTACAGGCTACCCTACCCGTTCGGTCAGGTGGACTTGGCATTCGTCGGGCCATGGATTTGGCGATTCCGTCCTTTTTAGCGTCTTTCCATGGTTCTCGTCGTCTCGTTGAGTCTATCCTTCCACTGGGCCTTTGCCTCGACCCGGACGCCTCTATTCAAGATTGTTCAGCAAAATGGTCTACGTTAAGTGGATCAAATTCTCCTCCTTTGGATGTCAATAGCTCTCAGTCTTCTTGGGACGATCCTATCATCAAACGTACACAATCACAGTTACTACAATCCGCTACTTGTCTTGAAGATAAAGCCAGGCTACTAGCAGCGTATTCACCTGAGTCCGGTGCTTGGCTCCAAGCTTTGCCTTCTCCTCCTCTTGGCCTACATCTTTCGAATGAAAGCTTCCGGGTTGCTGTTGCCTTACGTTTAGGAGCAGACGTCTGTGTACCTCATCGTTGTCCGGCCTGTGGAGCATTCGTGGATCAACGGGGCCTTCACGGACTCTCCTGTATCAGGAGTGCTGGTAGACACATGCGTCATTCTAGTGTCAATGATGTCATCCTCAGAGCTCTAGTTTCTGCTATTGTACCATCAGTACGAGAACCATCTGGCTGTAGCCGCTCCGACGGTAAGAGACCTGATGGAATGACACTAGTTCCATGGAAAAGAGGAAGACCTCTATTATGGGATTTCACCTGCGCTGATACATTCGCCATTTCAAATGTTACTTATTCTTCCTTGAAAGCGGGTGGTGCTGCTATTCGTAGAGAGGCCGATAAAAATCGAAAATATTCCAATCTACTTGCACAGTATATTTTTGTTGCGATCGCAATTGAGTCAAGTGGTACTTGGGGCACGGCAGGCCTTAATTTTATTAAAGAAGTTGGTCGGCGAATACAGATCGTTTCAGGTGATGCTCGCTCGACCACCTTCCTAATCCAGCGCCTCAGTATCGCAATTCAGCGAGGGAATGTATCTTCTATTCTTGGTACGTTGCCTCCTGGGAAGGCATTAGACGAGATTTTCCTGCTTTAAAGATGTTTTTTTTTAGATTTTGTTTCAATACAATTCTACGTAATGTTGAAACCCAAATAATTAGTTCTTGAATTGAAGACCACAGGAAAAGAATTGTAAAAACTTGATACATTGAGTGTTTATTATAAGCTTATTGTTGTACATAGTAAAAGTATATATAAATGTCTCTGTAATTTAAAAAAAAAAATATTTACATGTTTAATTTAAATTTCGATTATTGTAAACCAAATATCGTTTACCATAGTAATGCCAGCTAAGAAGTCTCGCCTTATCAATATAACTCTCTCAGGTCGTTGTGTATCAGATTGTTTCGTGTTCCTGTTCGGGCGCCAGTCAGAGGAACATGGTTTATACAGACTCAGGACTTAAGTTTTTGCTACTTTTCCATAGCTTAATCTATCAATATTCATCTACTAGTCTTTAACAAACATTTATCCCAATTGAGTTCGTTCCTACAAACTCAACAAGGTCAAGAGAAGAAATGGAAGGAAGGGATGAAGGAAGCAATGTGAAAAAGAAAACCCACATCAACACAAAACATTCATTTTAATGAAGACACTTTTACCAGGAAAAGGAAACTCAAGAAGCATAGACAAGTACACATTTGTCGTACAATTGAACGTGAAAACATAAGAAGAATCCCTTCTTCACTTTCAGTCACCAGGGACAGGTTATAGATGTTCTCCAGGTCCTGCAGGCGCCCCAGTTGTTAGAGTTAGCAACCAATTTCAAAAATTAAATTGTTACAACAACATTAGACGTACTTGCAGCAAATTTGACATTACGGTACTGGGATATGTGATACACTCCGTAACTGCCACACTGTTGTACGTTTACACAAAACATTTAGTATTTAGGTACTAGAACAGTGTTACTAAATCCATTTTAAAAACATTCCCAGCTGTTAGTGTTGCCAACATATTTTATTCAAACCGCAGCAACGGTCGAGCAATCACTAGTACAAAATAAAAATGACCCTATTAAATATGTTAATATTGTAAATTGATAAACTAATGAATGGTTATGGGAACTGATACTGTAGCATTAAGTTTAACTGAACAGATTTTTTTTATCACTACGGCTAAGTATTAAGCTATGGAAAAGTAGCAAAAACTTAAGTCCTGAGTCCGTAGTTTTCTAATTTAAAACAAAAACTAACAAATATTAAATAGTCGTTATCATTTCTTACTAATCAAATTGAACAACACTAAAATCAAATCAAATGAAATTAGAAGAAAATTGCACTTACAATTAGAGGTCTGCTTGACCTGAGGTAGCTAAGTAAGTCCCCACTTTCCATCAGTTCGAGAATAATGAAGTTGGGATCATTGTCTAAGCATACACCTAACAGCTGAAGGATATGTTCATGCTTAAAATTGCTCATAAGTTGAGCCTCTTTTAAGAATTCTGCTTTCTCTTGCTCCGTAGCTCCTTTGCGTAACGTCTGAAACGAATTAAAAGAACACAAAAATGATATAGAAAACTTAGTTACAAAATGTTTACACATTAATAAAGAATTGGATTAATTAATACAACGTATTTTTTATTTTAAATTAATGTAATTTGGATGAAATCTTATGTATCAAATTAGTACATGTAGTCATAGAAATGATGAAATAAGGTTGAAAAAAGGGTTACCGGTATTTACAAATAAATAGAGAGATAATCAATCTCATACATACATACATAAAGTGACAAGCTTTCGCCGAAGGTATGGTCACAGCAAAGAATTAATGAAAAAAGAGGAAGTGGTGACGAGGAGTAGTTATACTGCCAACTAAAAGCTAGGCAACAGAGTGGCCAGAAGATGATAGAAAAAATTACTGAAGTATCCGAAAAAGTGATTTCAGTTCTTCTCTCTGTAAAGATAAAATGAATTTTATGGGCGGTAACAGCACTATGGCTTATGCCCGTCCCGATACGGGGGAAGCCCCGTATCTTTGTCACGTCTAAACTTAGCTGTTATTTGGATAAAATACTGAAACTAAAATAATAAAATCATATAAAAAGCTGAAGATGTAAAAGGTCTTCAGAAACATAAAATACTGGCGTAAATGGCCAAAAGAACGATTAATAAAACTAAAGATTAATAAAACTATTTTTAGCATAAGTTAAAAACGTGCAGGCTGTAAATGGACCTTCACAAAATAAGACACTACTACTACATAAAACTTAACAGCTAAGGGGCATAATCATCTCAAATACACGGAGATAAACTTGTCTCTCGAACATACAGAAAAACTCTCCGCAACATATCTGTCATCTCTCTGTATGTGAAGTTTCTGTACACCTGTCTGTATATCTTGAACATGTAACTAACCTTTATTCTATCTTATTTTATCCTGTACTTAAGCTACTCCCAGGATGTTTAACTTTTTCTTATCTAAGACACCATTTATTTTCCTAGGAAAACACAACCATAGTATATCGACATTGACTGCTTCAAAAGCTTCATTATTTATATTCCAGCCTCGTCTTTACGAAACCTAGAATTCCATCACTATACGTATTATCTTTCATAAACATGGCTACTCCCAGAAAGTTTGTGTATGACAGGTTAATCATGAAAACTTATCACCAAATATAAGTTCTTAACATTAGGTGAAAATATGAAGTATAGTCCTTAACAATGGATGAAAATAATATTAGAAATATGAAAAAATGCATACCTTTATGGCAACTCTATTATCTTCAGTCTCTGAATTGGGTAGATTCCTTGCAATGCCTTCAAACACTTCACCGAAAGCTCCACTACCTAAAAATTTTGTAAGCGTAATTTGGTCCCTCCTAATATGGGGTAAGGCTGCAATTTCCTCGTCTGTGGGGATATCAGCAGACGTGTACAGAGCGTTGCTATGGTGAATAAAGTTGCCTCGTCGTGGAAGTTCTCTTAGTGTGGCCAGCTCAACATCTGGTCCTCTCACACTGCTTAAAACGATCTGTAGTGCTTTCTTTTCTTTCTCTCGTTTCCTGAAAACTGTTTACATTTATTTCATTAATACTTACTTCAAAAACGGGACTAAATTTAGTAAATGTTCCATCTTTATTTCTACTTTGGTTTCTAGGTTCTTACTGAAATACTCAACACAAGTTACTTCAAAAGTCTTACACGTTTCAGACTATGGGTTCAAAACTATTTGAGGGATGTTCATTAAAATTCGTACCTTTGGACAGAATGAAACAATTCACACTGTCCATACTTACTAGTCCTTCTCTACATATACAACTGACAATTATACCAGCGATGTAGCATTTGTCGAAGGCGATTTTTGTAGGAGTCAACAGTTGGACTTCGAGGGAGAGAAAAAAAAACTACACAACAGACGGATTAGTTCATTGCACTTTAAGTTTGACAGTAGTAACTGCTAATTGGCAATGCTGTAATGGAATCAGTTCAGATTTATTATCGTACCCCGAATTTGGCAGTATTAAGGGCTAATTGGGAAGAATGGAATGACATCAGTTCATATTTATATCGCTCATTGCTCCTGGGAAGAAAGAGTTTTAAAGGTAAGATCGCTTTTGTCAGTTGTTTAACACGTAGTTGATAAGCAAGCACTCTTAATTTTCATGTATTGTAACAATGTTGCGAGATACTGTATATTATGCAAATAACAACTTAAATTATATGTCGTAGACCTCTGGATAGAATTACAAACATTATGGATGATTTCGAATGTGAATAACAGTAGTTATTACCGAGAAACAAACCACTGTATGTTGTAAAAGCTGTTTTTATACAACATTTTGAAGAAGCAATGTTTTATATGGTTTGTGCGTACAAAATGATTAAATATTTGTGAGTGAACGTGATTTCTACTAGTGTTTCTTACATTTGATCTATTTTAGTTTAAGTTTCTCGTCATTTTTGATTAACGAAAGGAGTTTGGAATTACTTATGTATGCAACGATAATGTGATCTTATGGTTTACTGCCGGTGGCAAACCTAACGTGCCTAACCTAACCGTGACTTACACGTGAAGTATTAGTTTAGACATAGAGAGTAACGATTTCGATTATATTATCAATGTTTCGAGTAAATAGTTAGATAACCTGCAGCACATCTTGCAATGTTTGCAGTATTATCAGTATATGCTTACAAATATATATATCCCAGATATTGCCAACTGCATATTCGTATGTCTAAGAGTAGGAAAATGAATTCTGACGTACAGGAAGTGTATGAGAGCTCATCAAAATCTCTCTGTGTCGTGAAGAAACTAGAATATGAGTTGAAGTGTCACTATCTACTACATTTAGGTTTTCATCTATTACTTTTTACGAATTAGTTGTTGTTGTTTTGTTTATGGATATATATATTGTATGAAAATATTAATAATGTGTAAACAGAAATTTTCGACCTTCGTACTATTTGTGGATTACATTAGTTTCATTGAAATACGACAGTATCAGTTACGTTGAGAGCACAATCATTTATATAAATATCTCTGATTCTTAAACATAACATTTATCATCTTACATGGAGATAGATCATTATTATCGTAGCAGCAAATGAGGATTACAATGAGCAATATAGCAACTTCTAGTCAGCTATGACTTCGTGCAAGATGAATCTTTTCTACCAGCTCCGATATTATTCATCACCATATAACCGTGATCAATCGACAGTTTCAAGTACACACATTTATCATCAACATATGGTTATGTTTATGTTTAAATAAAACAAATTAATATATGTATCATAGATTACAAATTAATATATGTAAAATTGAATTACTCAGTGGAAAAGAAAGGTATCCCGCAGAAATGTTTTTTTTCCCTTTGGAAAGAAAAGATATTTAGTGTTTTATGTGGATTCCTGTTTCTCCTCACACACAACATTAGACATGAAAAGAACGTACATGTGAAACTGGAGCTACCCCACACTCTACTCGTTTTGCTAACTGATAGTAGATAGTATGAGCTTACATATTACGTAACTAAGACCATTTCGACAGAGATGAGGGATATCCCCCTTTTGCCATAAGCCCTTCAATTGTATTATTACGCTGTGAAATGGGAGAGGATTCTTCAATCATCTATGAACATTCTAAGCACTAATATAGGAAAAATCTTTCTCCATTTGCTATCACCTACATATCTTTCTGTTAATAGAAAGTGACATAATTCAGTAAAAAAAATGCCACGTTTTCACTTTTATCAATGACATAATTTTATCACCGACGACATACCAATTTTATGGGTAGGTGAAACACTTACACGTCATATGTTAACGAGTTTGTGGAAAATACTTGCTTTTGTACAACATTGGACTTCAATGTATGACATCAATATTTCGAACGCCCGGTTGTTCTACAACTGAAAAATACATATTGTGCTACAAATATAACAGGTCAATAGGATGCAGAATTTACAAAATTGTTGATGTTATACTCACTGTAGAAGGAAGCCAACATGACAGCTATGCTGAGAAATGGAATGGAAGTACCTAGAACAACACCTAATTCTTGTTGTTCTGCCAACATTGCTGCTTCAGTAAAATCAAAAGATTTACTCGGCTTGCTGAATTCACTGTATCCGTATTTGTTCCTTGCCCTTACACGAAATATATATTTTATACTAGGACTCAAATCTGATATGATCCAGTAATTTTCTGAAAGAAAAAAAACAAAACTAATAATACTTTGTGATTCCAGAGAAATTTCGTAAAAATGAATAATTATGTAAAACAAATGTAACGCAGAATTCCACAAGTGAAACAAAAGCATTTGTAATGTTACAAATGTGTAAACGATGTATCGTTACAGATACTCAAATGCATTATTATATAGTGTTAATTGTATTCGAATGAGTACGGAAAGCGATAGATACGACACGGTGCTGAAGGTAACAGTTTTACTTGATCGTTTTATGTTATTTCGTATTACATATTCTAAACTATATTTGATATGTAGTTATAAGAAGTACGATTATATCTTATGTATTTAATATTATTATTTCCGCATGGTACACTCGAAGAAAACGTGAGCAGAACCTGATATTTTTCGTGGGAGCAAAATCTAAGCACGTGTAAAACTACTCATTTACCATGCACCTATCTAGGTTAGATACGCAAATAAAAATCAAAACCTGCTTCTTTAAATAAGGGGCAAATATTGGCATACATGTGCAAAGTATATACTACGATTATTATTAGAACACTAGTACAGAAAGGAAATCGGAAGACTGAAGCAAATTGAGAAAAGGAACAGCCTATAAAGGATCTGCAACTATAAATAAAGATGAAGAGGAGGAGGAGGATATTGAAGAAGACAATGATTATGAAGATGAAGGAAAATGAGATAGTGATGAAATAGGAGGAGGAGGAGGAGAAAAGAAGATGAAGCATAATAAAACAAAACATGTTACACTGGAAGGGATTGGGTTTGATATGCTAATGTTGAAATTGTTTAATATATTTACTTCAACCATTAGTATAAACCATACGTATATATTCTTACCTGTTCCATTATATACCAAAACCCAATCTTCATCAATATTTCTGCTTGTCCTGGAAACATCCATTTCTTCTTTGTCCCATGTGAGGTTAGTTTCCCTTTTCACTCGATCATCAGAATCCCGTTTTCCTTCCAGTACATAAAAATCTATTTGAGCGCCATTTTCTCTTGAAGGTTCCCACATTACTTGGTACACATCTCTTTTTAAACTCTGTATGATCGGTGTTCCTGGAGGACTAGGTCTGTCACCTTAAAAATAAGGAAAATCATCTTTGGTGAAATGATATGAAGTCAAAATATTTTCCGTAAAATGTACAAAAGAATTATACAAAATTAGGGAAAATATCCACATGTTTTTTTTCATATTTCTAGATTCTCATAGAACATACTTACCTAAAGTTTCAAAATTAAATCCTCCATCAACTGGCCAGACGTATGGAACTGAAGACATTTCATACACTAGCAGCAATCTAAATAGATACGATGTTTTCGGCGAAAGATTTGTTACTGAGTAGCTATAAACATCAGTATTGGTTGCTGTTTTTAATATTTTCCATTCCCAAGATCCAGCTTCACAATATTGGATGCTGTGGCTATAATAACAAAAAAATATTTTTGTGATTTAGATACTTAATAAATACTTCCAGACAAGATTCCTAATAAGTATTTGGGGCAATTCAAGAACTAAAATATATTATCCAATATTACGAATGAAAAATTACTGATTTGCGGAAGCATTAACGTGTAACGCAACGATCATTTATCCTTTATATGTCTGTTTAAGCAAACTATATGCTTTCTGAGGGAAGCAGAAGAACAGGCACAAAAGGACTTTACTACTAAGTGATTCATGACTTGAAACCTCAGCAAAATACTATGATTTTCAAACAGAACACATACGAAAACAAAGAAAGCAACAGTTACTTCTTTTTACGCAATTATCTTGTGTCAGGGCGAAGTATGTTTCTAGAAATTTATGTCCGAGATACCCACATAGCAAAATGTCGTCCCAGGAATATCTGACGGATCTCCTGGCAGGATATCGGGACGTCCGTAGGACGTCCTGTTTAAGTCCCGTTTACATCCATGGGACGTATAGTTATAATTAATCCTTCGTATAACTATACGAAGGCATATTCTTCGTATAGTTATAATTAATTAAATAATAATAATAGTAAGGTCGATTTAATTTATAGAAATTCCAGGTAGGTAATCCCGCACGGCTTTCCGGGGGACATCCAGGGGACCTCCATACGGGATGAACTCTCTGTATTGCCCACAGAGTTATCCCACGGACGTCCTTAGGACATCGCTATGGGAGCTTGAGACATCTGACGTTAATGGGATCTAAATGGGACGTCCCAGGGATGTACTCTGCTATGTGGGTAGTTTAGAGATTTTGGAGGGTGTGGGCTGTTCAAAGAAGATATGGGTATAAAATATGCAAAATATACATGTAATTAGACCTAAAATTATACTAAGAAATTACAAAGAAATCGGAATTCCTTAGGGATGTCCAGAGTCCCGGATCACCTCCTCTGAAGTCTCTGTGGGGATGTAAATTGGAAAATATACAGACAAATTAATACCCGATAAAGCGGAGTATCGAAACACTGGTTGACCTGAAGCTCAAGAACATGAAGTATACTCTTTGGTTAAGTAGCCTGGTAGACAAATTAGTACAGCACCCGACTGGTAACTGGAAGATCAATGTTCTATACAACCGTATACCAGCGACCAATTGTTAAAAGGAATACTTATTGCTATGCCAAAAAGCAGCACTCTCTCGTTTTCTTCACTTATATGAAAGTAAGTACAAAACAACAAAATCACATCACATTACAAGATACACAGTTTGAAATTAAAATAAATTTTTGATACATATGATTAATTAAATTAATTGGTGAAGGTTAATGATTGCATCAAACCGAATGTGAAAAATGCTTATTTCCTTACCTTATCTAAATATCTTGTCTTTTTCTCGTCCTCGAATGCATATGCAGAATAGAGACGAAAAAAATGATATTTCAAATTTGATTATTTTTTTAATTTACTTTCTTCAGACAGATTTTAATATGTTATGATATACGTGGTTATATTAAAATAATATATCATACAGAACAATTTATATAGTACATAGCCGATGGCGGAATTTCTAAAACCTTAAAAGTTGCACAATGCAGTAATACCAATCTAATATTCAATACAAATTTAATTTGTATATATATTTTTGGCCTTTAGGCAACTTTGACTCAAGCCGAATACAAATTTAAAATTAACATTTCAACGTGTCTTGCTGTCGCATAAGATGGTTTGCTGATATATTGTACAAGTTTTGGACTCAGATAAAAGAAATTTCATTGAATCAACGGTCATTTTCTATATACCAATATAATACTTGTAATGTTGGGTTAGGTACCTAACCCAACAGCTAACCCAAGGTTAGCACCTTTATGCATAGGTACGGGTACTGATCATACCTAAGGTATTTCTAAGGTGCTTGGCACGATTTATCGTAGTAAGGTCGTGAAAGTGGATTTTTACAACTAAGGGACACTCATTGAGTACAATGTCACTCCTATGTTATTAAGTCTAACCCTACTCTACCACCTAACCCTTGTCAAACATAAATAACCAACGTACTACTAAATATTTTGAAGAGTAAATGTAAGAAATACATAATTATAAACCACTAATAGGTACAAAAGTGAACTCCCTGAAATAAAATGTACGAAAAAGCAAGACAAATATTAGCGAAATATTTCCTTGACCATAGAAATGCCTTTGTTCCCGGATAAATAAATCTCCATACATTTAATTTACAAACCTATTGGTGTAATTTGTTAGAAGGGACATTCCAGGCATTGGAGGCTGATACTGAGTTAAGAGAACGGTGTTCATGTGTTACTTGATGCGGTGTATTATATTTGCAAAGATTGTAGGTGACAGGACTTTGTACCTTCGGAAGTTTCAGTCAACTTACTGAACCAGTTTCTTCTTAATATTATGCATATGATACAAAGATAATGCGAATGTGAAAATATCATGATTGGCTACGAAGAGTGTTTTTTCTCTCTTTTATGTGAATGCTTCATCATTAAGTTCTAAATTCTCCTATAATAAGCTGTGAATTCTCCGTCCCTTACCTTATTTGCGCACTAAAATTTTAGTTTTAGTAAGCATTTCTTATAAAACTATTTATGTTACCTTAAAAAGTTCGTCAAAATGTGTAATCAGAATATTAAAAAAACTAAATGAATTAACTTATTTAAAAAGAAATAAATAGTATACCCAGGAAATAGCATAATTTGCCTTTCACCTTAGTACAAAATGCTACGAGTGCTTTTCAATACTACAATTCCTGTTTGACTTTTCGATGGCATAGTACACTTTTATACCTACCTCAGCACTGTGTCACCGTGCGATGGTGTCCATGAAATATTAATACTATATGGCGACGCAGACAACAACGTAATATTGTTTGGCTCAGGAAATGTAGTCACTGTTATTTCTTCGCTGTCACTGTAGGTTTTGTTGTTTTGAGAGTAAGCACGAACCTGTAAGACAAAAATATTGTAAAAAGAAACCTTTCGTAGTCGATATTGTCAGATATTTAGAAAAAATATATTAACCACTGCCATATGTATAAATAAAAGGAAGTTTTCACGACCGTTTTGAATATAGCAAAGTTATTCGGAAGCTTACGTCGCGTGATATTTAAACAAGCCTTAAAAAATAAACAGGTTCTCCACATATTTTTCAATGTTATGGAGTCGCCATGGCTCAGACGGTAGCACGTCTAACTACGAATCGCGTGGCCCGGGTTCAAATCCCGGCCAGGACAATCGAGACTTTTCTGGCAGTGTTCCCATGCCTGGCGTTCTGAGGTGCATCAACCTCCTAACAAACTGAATGCCAATATGTTCTTGGTACTCCTGAGAATCTTGGGAAGGTAAAGGAGGTCAAGCGTGGGACTGGCTATCCCATCTCACTTCGCGCCGCAGGTCGAGAATATGTGGAGCGCTCCCTCCACACACACCCATGCGCCGTATCGCACAGGGAATAGCTTATTTTTTTATACCAGTGCTAATTTCTCTGTATTACCCTTCTCATAACGTAGCTGATGCGGTTTAATTCTAGTTTTTGATAGTTCTTTCTGCCTGATTAATATACACTTACCGACAATTACAAGATACACGTTCCGATAATACACACCTGAGACCTTATATAGGTGACTTCATTTATCACAGCGTTTCTGATGATGTCTACGAATAGATCGATGGAACAAGGAGATATTACATGACGTAAAAGCTCGAATAAATTTACTAATTTCCTGCCTATGTAGTTTGCAAGGAATATTGCACCATCCACATGTATATTTTTCTCTCAGCAACTAGCTTTAACCCGTTTGTTCTTTAACATTTGAGCTCCGAATGATTGAAAATGTGTTCCATTCTTTTTCCACCTGTGACTGTACATCATAATATAATCAGGAATCATCAGTTGAAACTTTTTAACCTACGCTAGTTGAACAGTACTAAAGAGGAAGCATGTTAGAGATTGTTAATATCTTGTGTCTGGATCTAAAATAGAACATGTACATAAAATTAGTTATTTATCTAACGGGAAATCAAACTTAGTTCTTCCGATTGCCAGTCAAGTGTTCTACTAATTAAGCTATCAATTAAATAACGCAACCAAATTTTGTGCATTTGATGTATACATGCACATCGAACCTCGCAAGGAAACCGTCAAAAATGTCTCAAATTAAGCGTATCTTGAAAATTTCACAGTTAAAACAGCTAATTAATAGCTTGTGTCCAAAAAATTAGATATCAGTTTCAGCTGAAAGGTAATAAAATGAATCGTATCAGGACAGCGTAGTTGAACAGCCCTCATGAACAACCGGAGCGCAGTCTTATCATGTGACCAAACACATGGGACATGGTATTACTCGCTGAATTCCTTAGCGTTCGTCCATTACAATGTTGTTAGTAGCTGATAATAAGGACTTTAGGTCAAACATTACGTCACAGCGTTTTACTTTGCAAATTATAGGTGATCCCTCTCTTGGGTGAACTTTATCTTTCGTATTCGAAGCTAATCAATCCTCAAGCAATATCAAGGTTAGGAATAAATAGAAGCTAAAATGAGAGAAGGCAGACAAGTTAAAAATAATTTATCAGCTTATTTCCCGGCATCGTCCATGTCTTTATTACTATTGAGTTCAACGTCTAGAAATGTGGAACCAATGTCGTCAGCTTGAGAAGAAAGGAAGGCGTTCGATGTAGAAGAAACATCAGAGCAAGACAGTTATACAGGAATAGTAAAGTATACAGGAAACCAGAAGTGTACCCAAAAATAATTCTTTTCTAGTTTTCAACAAGCCTAACAAGTGGTTTGGAACACAGAGGTTTCTTATGAGGAAATTTTAGATTAATTTATATTGCACCTCTGTGAATGGAATTAACAACTACAGCAAATTTTCGATTATTCCTGCGCGGATTATACGGTTTGCGGGTTATTTGTACAGGGTATTTTATTATTATTGTTACTTCGGTGAAGGTATTCGGAAGACTGAAACGACAAGTAATTTATTATACGTGTGAATTGATGGTGATAACGATTAAAAGCTCGATCGAAGAATACAGTGATTGTCTTCGGTAGTCTGTTTCAACTGTAAAGCAACTTCTCTTACGGCTGTGTATATGTTTGTGATTTTCTTATGCTAAGCAATTATTATGGCAAATCAATAAACATTTCCGATTATTTGTGTTTTTAGTTTATTCGGGCCATTTTGTCCGGTGATTAGCACGAATAATCGGGAGTTTGATGTATTTCATTCGTACTGATTCCATGCTGCGTGATTTCCAAGATTATTCCTTAGAGTGGGATGAATCGAATTCTCTTGAAGGACCTGCTGCTGTTGACAAAACACTAACAAAGGTAATAAAATGTTCTGTTTAAAAGTATTCATAAACTCACCCAAATTGCGTACAACTGTCCAGCAAGAAGTTTCCTCAGATGTATTTTTTTGAATTCATCTATTTCAACGGAGGTAGAGTTTTTGTCCCCAACAAAATGTTCCTCTTTCTGACGAAACCCACCAAGAGTGCCTTCGGTTCTCCAATGGACTTCGTACCAAACAGTTTCTCCATTGAACTCCACTGGTGGTAACCAGTTTACTATCACCTCATTCGGATTTAAAACATGTACACTCACATTCTGTGGCGGGGATGGAGCTGAAATAATTAACAAAAAACTTTTACTATGCTCCCAGACAGTGTTAAATATATTTTTGCATTTCATAACAGGACAGTAATAAGGTTTAAATTACAAATTATAAGTATTCTATGAATGATATTTTTGTTAGAGGCTCAAATTACTAGCACATATGTTTAAAATACAGTTAGTCCTCGTATTACAATAGGATTAGGTTCCGATGAACGTATCGTAAGTCGCTTTGGTCGTTAAGCCGAAAGTCACATACAGTGTGGTAACATTAGAAATAATGTACCCAATACATTTCTGTGATACAAAGACGCTTTAAACAATAATATTCGAATGTAAAAATAAATAACACGTCCACTCAGACTCACAGAAAATAGATGATAGAAGTTTCAAAGGCTAAACTGTAATAAAAATGTGGAAACAAAAATGTAGCAAAGAATTAAGTTTGCACATTTAATACCATTTTTGACATTTGAATGTACTGCAAATTACAGAAGACCAACAATGAAATTTTAAAACGTCATGAGTTTGGTTTTAATGTTTATTTTTTAATTATTATTAGAAAACACGTTGTAAAAACCTAAAAAAAAAAAGGCGAGTACATGTAGTTTTCATAGACAGTGTGATTTTATCAGAAGCTCTATACTAGAATATTTCACACTGGAATACTGTTCGAGTATTTAGTTACCTTACCAAAACTTCTAAACTATGAGTATAAAAAAAAAGATCCAAAAACTATTTTAAAGTGACCAGTAAGAAAGAAATCTACTCATTTGTTTTCCGTATGAACATCGAAACCTCAATTCTCGAAAGCAAATTACTAAACTAACTGTTAATACGGGCGATACTTAACGTTTTAACAATGAAATTATTTAACTCTTAATATCTTACTATCAACTTTTTTCTCGAATTCAGAGTTTCTCTTCGAAAATACTTTCTATATTTTACCCTATGTTTTCAAAATAAAAACGATAAAATCGTTTATAGTATTACAAGATTTCTTTTATTCAAATCAACTAGCCAGCACCATGCTGCTTATATTTTCAGCATACAATTAATTGAGATTAGAACATTGTTAAAATTATGCATGTAACTAAAGAGTAATTGTAATATGACACCGAATGCAATAACAATCTATCATGTAAATGTTATGTGTGATATTTATATTTTATGGAATTAAAACTAAGTTCGATACCGAAGCTAGTTAGTTTACTTTCCTTTATCATCTCCTATCGGAAAAAAATCCTTAAAACTATATTTTCTGGATACAAATTAAAACAATTTTAAAAATGTTTTAAAAACAGACGAAAACAACTTTATAATCATGGAATAATAATTCTATGGTATAACTGAACATATATTAATATTAATAAATATACCTCCTGGTGCTGTTTTAAAAATTGTTGCACAGCCCCTCACAGGAACAACACCTTTCAGATCACTGTAATAATTCCGTAGAGCCACTATAAAAGTATAATTTGAGAAGGGCTTTAATCCATTAACTTCAACTATGTGGTTGTATGTTACCTGTAAGTACAACATAAATAATACAGTTTGTACAAAACAAAAGTACACGTTTTAAACTTTTACATAAACAGACGAAAATTAGGAGTATATCCAATATGAACGAAACATTCTAATCTAATCAAGGAAAGAAAGTATCAGTAAACAAGGGCCTAACAACGAAAATTTTTCGTGATAATCAGGCTTAACAGGTAGGAAGGGAAAAGATCAAATCGTCAGTTTGGAACCAAAGGTACTATATCCGCTTCAGCTACTTTTGACAAAAAACAGTTTTACAAGTTTGAAGTTCGTAGTGACCCCGCACCATTGGTTGGTCGCAACATATCTTCCCCTCTTCCCTTTTTTGTATGTGTCTTCTTTTTCTTTTTGTTCATGCTTTGTCGGTGATATATATTTTTTTGTTCTTTAGCCGACTTCGGCTCACTTCAAAGTGTTTTATTTGTCCAGCTGTCCAAAAAAAAAAAAACGAACCATTCCGGTTAGCTCTTTCATTGTTGTATTGGTGGGGTTTTATTCTTTATTGCTTCTTCATTTTATTAGTTATTCTTTGCATATTTTATTGCCTTATTTTCTTCAACAATTCTTCTTTCGTTTTAAATCTTTATAAATAAATTTAAAGATCTGATTGTTGATTTATTTCGCTGAGGAAGTTAAGTGGTTAGGCCACACCCCCTTCCTCTTTTTGTTTCTGGTTTGATCCTCGTCTCTGATTGGCTGTTGCCGAAAGAGACGGTTCTGTTATGGCCGTCGACTTGTAAAAGCTGCACTGATAACAGTTTTTTCGAAAATTGCATATGGAATGAATTTATTGTGCAGCCCAGTAATTTAAAATTAATAAATATAAAAAGCGCCCTCGTCTGATAATATACACATATTTGGTAGCCGTCTCCTTTAGATTCTACAAGGTGAAAGCTGAGAATTAATATTTGTTGTTTGGCGTTCATCTTCCATTGGTTGAAATTGGAAGCGGACGACGTGAAGCATATGGTGGTTTGTCAGTGTGTGAGATGATTTTTGATGTTTATATGTGGTGTGTACTGGTCTTTTCTTTCATTTTCCTCAAATAAAAGTAAATGTAATCATCTGTGGTTCGTTGCTTTCGCAAACCGTAAGTCAGTCCGCTCATAGAAATTTGTTCTGTAAATTTATACGTAACCCAACTATAGTATATTCTGACTGTATTATTAAATTGGAGGTTACGTTAAGTACAAG
>JAGDQP010001822.1:61563-95137 GCA_022664845.1 Lepisma saccharinum
TTAAATTTCTGCCCAGTAGTTATATTTGTAATTAACTGTTTTCGTATGAAGTAATGTTACGTTTCGGTGATTGTAGAAATTTCTGTTTAACTGGGCCAAAGTGTAGAATGTCTAACCATATTTGCAAATTGAAAGTAACCTAATCTTTTAGAAAATATCTGTGTGAAATCTTGTCTCTGCTCACAGGCAGAGCATTTCTGTAAATAATTAATTTACCATCTGATATGTGAAATTAACAACATCTTTAAAAACAAGTTTTGATGTAAAGATTCTCTTCAGAAACTTTTTCTTTCACAAAATTCAGCAATCAGTCTTTCTACATTGCGTTTGTTATTCTTAAGCAAGAATAGCTTTTACCAGATATTCCTTGTGTTAAGGGTTTTATTAAGAAGTAGGTAGTTTACCATCACTGTGGTATTGCTGTAAAGGTTCCCAACTTTTCTTTATTCCAGTCCGCGAAGTGTTATTTTCATGTGTGTAGGAGAATGTACCTAAGATGAAGTTAAGTTCTGATATTTTGAAACGATGCTTCAGTAACATTACAGAACAGTCAAAAATCAGTTGAGCTTATCTAAATTTCGTGATTAATGTTAACTTGTGCGCGGCTGCGTTTAGCCTTGTACATTTTAGGGGCCTAGTTGTGTTAGGTCACTAAAATAGCGTTTTGTGTTCTGCTTTCTTGCGGGATGTTCTCGCCTGCATCTTCCCCATCCCCTTTTTTGGGGCCTTTTCCTTCGTGTTTTAGCCTTCTGCTTTTAGCCAACTTTCTGCGTTTTTGGCACTCCTCTTCGTGGTTCTAGACTAGTGCGTGTTCTGTCTTCTATGGTCCTAGGCTGAAGTAAGGCACCGGTGGGTATAGGTACCCGCCTTGTCTTCAGGTTCGATAGCGGTTCTCTTTTTTACGTTTTGGGCCCTCTCCTGTGGCGTAATGTAGGCTTGTCTCTCAGGTAGGTTTTGCCACGTTATATGAAGTTTCGGGTAAGCCCCCTTTCGGCAACAGGGCGCCACTGACCCCATTGTTTGCTTTTGTGTCTACCTTCCTCTGAGGAGAAAGTCCGGATATTACAAGTTGCATTGAAAATCTGTACTAATTTATTACATTTCTAAGATTTCTAGCCACTTGGAGGTCGTTTTGTGAGATAGTACTTTTGGGGCTGATGCCGTACAATACAAGATCTTTTGACTGCAGTGTTAACTCCATTTTGCCAAAATTTAGACATAGTACCTTCTGGTTCCAAAGTGACGAAATACTTAAATTAATACTTTTATTTCAACTAAAACTTTGAAGTCAGTTTATAACTTTGATTTCACCTATGGACTTCGAATAACAAAATTATCAGAAAGTTAACAATATTTGAATGTCAACTAGAAAATTTAGCTAGATTTAACAGAGAATTAACTCGAAAATGAGAAACTTTGTGTCTGGTTTCAGAGCCAGAAATTTCAATTTGTTTAAAGCAAGTTACAAGTCTTATTTGATTATGTACTCCAAAAGTTGATTTTTGTCACATATGGATTATTTTCGACTTTTGTGTATTAATATTTTTCGATACTTTGAATGTTAAATAAATGACGCTAGTGTTGATTAATGACACTCCCTTGTATACCACTTTTATGTTTCAAACATTCTGAATACCACTGAAAGAAGTATTTGTGTAAAATATTTGTAAGTATCACTAACAGAACTTTCAATTAATAAAAGCTTCATTCTGTACAGCGAAGAATACATACCAATTTCGAGCAATTTTCTAACGAGGTTTCAAGGCAACTAAATCCATTGCTTTCCACCATTCCTCCATAGTATACAGTGTACTCCACACTGGCCAAAGAGATATTTTCACATTCCGGATATCTTTCTGGCTCAGGCAGTTTCAGAGTTATAGACTGGGCTGTGTTGTTGATCATTGTAGCCTCTGCAGCATATACCTTTGGCGAAAGGCATCTGGGAGCTACCAATGGAGAAGCAGTAAAAAAAGTGAAATTAGATGCATTTATAACTTTAGAAATTGCATTGTGATATTTACATCATTATATTGAAACAACCTAGCAGCTTATAAACTTGCGCCTCATTGAAAAGGTAGATTTTAATGCATTCGTCCGCCATCTTGGATTCTTTGTCCAAGCATCTACTCTCAACGAGCAACTGTGTGATTATCTTTGATCTAGCGAAGACAAGAACAAACCTCGAAATATAGATCTACTTGGGTGAAGCGTTCTTATATGTGCAATAAGATTTTTTTTGTTTTGTTTCAGAAACTGAGTATTTATCCTTTATCTATTCAAATCTTATCTTATATATGTCCCTTGGCTGTTTCCTATCCGTACATTAATAAAATTTACGTAATTTTTAGTTGTAAAATTAAGAACAAGCAACGTAGAAATAAATAATACAATAAGTTTTTCTTACTCTGGCAAAATTAAGTTTTAGTTTATTTCAAGTGCCAGTGCGAGAAACTCAAGGATTTAAAGTTACGACAATTTTTCTTAGATCGAAAAACGGAAAGAATTTTGATAAATAATTCTGTAAACTTACCAACTACGTAAAAATTTAGAAAGAATGAAATAACGTGACTATTTTATTGAGATAGCAGGTAAAAGTTTTTCAGAAAAAGAAGACTAAAGGAAATTATTTTCAAACAAGAAAGATATGTATGTTACTGAATATTTGCCAAATTAACATCGATTGAACACAAGCAAGTCACACAAGAAACGAAGTCATCAAATTCTATTATACGATGTATCACGAAGCAACAACAGTACTTTGTTGTCGAAGGCTTATATAGAAAAACTTTTTTATGGTTCTTCCACTTTTAACAAGTTCAATATTTCACCATAAGAAAATCCATATACTTACTTGGGTACGGCTGAGTGTGTGGTCCTACGGCTGCTATGCGTCTTACTCCTGATATATCTATAGCTGTTACGCCTCTGACTAGACTTCCAATTACACTTTCATCTGACATTTTTGGGATTGAATATACTTTGCCTTCAGTTGCATTAGACCAGTATACTAACTTGTGATCTGCTGTGATTGATGTAGGAGGTAAGCCTGGAAGAATTTGTTTTACCATATTTAATACTAAGTTCATTTAGATTTTCCACTGAATAATATAATCAAGAAAACACCATATTAATTAATACGTCCTAACTATCTAAAACAATACATAATTAATTCTGCATACATATAACGTGAATTACTCAATCGAATCTAACCTAACTAAACCTTAACATTAATTATAAAATCTTGGTTTACTCTCACTTTCAATCAATATAAAAAAAAATTGCACAAAATTCGCTCTCACTCTTTCACTCCTTCTTACAGATGCAACTAAATAACATTGGCTGGCGTAAGAAATAACAACGTTTCAGAAAGGTACTATATTTAGTATCTTATATATTTATTAAGATTATATTTACATAACATTCCTAATTAGATTTTTAAACTCAACAGCGATGATAATATCACATGATAAAGAATTGAAATTAATTCTACTTCCTTATTTTTATATTGTCAATTATTCTTAAGCTATGATTTATCAATCCTAATGAGTGCGCCAAAGTTACCTAAAGACCATAAATTAATTTATCCTAGTACGATTATTTGATAAAACAGTTTTATTACTCTTAATAATCCAATCTATTGATTCCGTGTATGTCGAGATGAATGCGTAAGAGTTGTATCAAACTGTTATCCTTAGTTTTATACAACTGCATACACATGTAGTTCATCTAACAATAAATATGTTAATATCAAACTTAATCCTCTATGCATCAAGTAGTAGCAAATAAAGTAGAACTCCACAAACTTCAAAATGAATGTGATATATTATATATGACCTTTTAGCAGATAAAACCTTCCTTCGTACATTACATCTGGTTAGCACATGTTCAAGTAATGAATAGAATTTCTTCCGCATACAGCGACACAATCGTAAGCAAACTATACTGCGCATAACACTATTCAATAAAGTACAAAAGTCCTTGCAATACGAGCACATATTCCTATTCCAATAATTTCTTCTATTGCATTCGCTATGCAAACTGTTACATTCAAATCAACACTTTGTATTCAATCATTCAAGATTCTATATTTAACAATTCAAAATTCTCTGTTGTTAGGTCTTCTATTTCGTTATTTCTTTGTTTCACAGAACTACATATCAATAGGAATAACTACTTCAGTTCCTTTCAGAAATCATATTCGTGTCTGAGTGCTTGATGAGTGATGACCTAGGATAAAAACTTTGAGAAAGACTGTGTGTTATTTTAATAGCTAATGACTTTGGTCAATCTCTATTTCATTGGCTGTTAAGTTTCTAAAAAAAAATCTACAAGCATCCATAAACCAGCTGGGATTCGAGCTCAGAATATTGGATGCACTCGCTTGATGCCTAAGGCCACACATGATTACCGCAGTCGGCTGATAACCTTGGGAGTTTTTTTTTAATCAACAACTGAACATAGCATATGCGATGAGGGGAAACACGAAAGTTTTTCTGCTGTTGAATCTTGATAAACTAAAACACCGATCTTCGGAAGAATAAATACTCATTAAGTGCAGTAGCTTATGTTTTGGTGAAAATACGTAATGTGGCCATTCTAAATCTGGCTATAGCGAGAAAGAAATGTACGCGAATGTCAAAGCGTGACAAATTTGTTTGTGCGGTCATGTTTCAGAGAATAAAGCAATATTCTATAGGCTTAGAAAAACGTAGAAAACATACTCCGTAATTTAGTCATTCTGTCAAGAACTCAAGTAGCTTCAATATCTTAGAAGTACAGGATTTGATGTGTTCCAAAATTTATATTTGCAGACATTTACGGAAAATGTAATTTCTGCGGACAAATTTATCACAGGACATTCAACCAAAAGCAATTTCTTCCTTTGAAGTCTGCTTACTAATTTTACTCCTCTGCATGACAAGCCTGAACTTTCGAACTGGTCAAAATGTATTCAAATGTGATTTTTGAAATAGAAAAAGTTCAGGTTTTCAGTATATTACAGGTATGCAATTTACGAAAGCTGATATATGGTTCCTTATTTTTTCATGAAATCTTTGCAAGTCCTAAAATTTATATTTTATGAATATCTATCTGGTGGGATGCCAAATAAAGATCTAATACTTTCAACATTATACATTTATATAACGAGAAACTACGGTACAAATTTTACTTTGATATTTGAGTTTAAACAGACGCACAGATGTGCAAAGTTTGTTGTGTATCAGTGAAGTTATTTTCTAAGCGAGTAGTTATTTTGAATAAAACAAAGCAATTTACTGACGTTTCCTCCTCTTTTTCTGTTTATTGGTTATCCTACTTTACTAATTTTAATTAGTAACTGTATTTCATAATATTCATTGTTAAAAATATAACACGGTAAGTGATTATCTGTAGTATACGTAAGTAATTCTAGTTTTGCGCCATATGTTAATAATTTTGATCTAAATATTAATAAATTCATTGTTATTAAGGCTTTCTCAGAATTATTTGATTAGCCCTAACGTAAGTCTTCTATATATAATACTTCTTCTCACTTCCATCTGAATGTATATAAGGAAGATTTCTGCACTTGCTTACCTGAATCAGTATTAAGTGTCGCGTTCACTAGAAGATTACACCGACATCCATCCATTTCGGCCATGTAAATGTGGTTCTTCCAACCATCAACCCAAATAATTTTAGGATTCACTTCATTTGTTTGATCGATAGTCATTGCTTTACCAACTGCTGGATTTTCTGGACAATTACAAGCCTCTATCGTTAACATATCTCTCCTATAAAAATATAGCAAAAAGAAATACAATTTTAATACGTCAATTCCGTTTTGCATGAAACTCAAATTACAAAAAAAAGAAGAAGAAAGAAAGAAAAAGGAAAGAAAGAAAAAGAAAAGAAAAAGAAAAGAAAGAATAAAGAGAAAAAAGGAAATGTGAGTACATAAACTTACTTTTTCCTACTTTTCCTATAACCGAAGAATGGCTGCACTTGTGTTCCATCTGCTTTACTTCTCATAAGACTCCCAACATCTTTCCTGTTAACCTCAATCCAAAACAATGAACTACAAAGGAAAAGCATAAATTATTTTAAGATAAAAACATTAACTTAATACACATTTCTTATCGTTTACACGTGTAATATTAGAGCAAACGTATTCACATTTTAAACTTTTCGAGAAAACGTTTCGATTTGAATCTAATTTATTTTTAATTTCCTTAAGAACAATTGACAGTATCAAAACTAAAGTTTCTACTTATACTTACAATTTCATGCAACTGCACTTAAGAAAAAGAATTTTGTAATGGCCTACATGATGATGATGATGATAAGATTCCATAATGTGAATGATGAAAACTATGATAGGAATGTTAATAGTGATAAAATATAAATACAGGCTGACCTCGTTAATCCGAACCCACGGTACTCCGAACGGCCTTCAGTCGTCGTCTGTACATACGTACTGTTATTTTTACATTTTCATGTCACAACAATGCAACCGTAAGCTTGGGACAAGACTTCTCAAGGGAACACTGTAAGCTCTTGGACTAAACTTTGGCCTCTTCCCCAAAGACCGCCAAACGAAAATTCATCAGATCCTTCCTTTGTGTCTGGCATTGTTCATGTTCTCCAGGTTGTTCATAAGCAGACAGATGACCTTATCTCGGAAGGAAATGTTACTGAGTGGCTAAATGAAGAAGAAGCAGGGTTAGGAAATGAACACTTAACTGATGCTGAAATTATCCAAGTGTACGAGAAGAAGCAGAGAGCGGTGATGAAGAAAACAATGTACAAGAAGAACCAACTCAAAGTGTAAAACATGCGGAGGCGATGCAAGCTTTCATTCAACACTATATGATGGAAACGATATTCCAGTGCCCAGATCCTAACCCTTCGTCAACTGCGTGATGACGCGTTTCGTAAGTCCATCAAAAAAGCAGGTCAGAAAATGATTAAAGACTTTTTCAAATGACTTTTTTACATAAAGTTACAGTACTGTATTGTAGTATTTAAAGAACAGTAACATACAAAGTTTCATTTTGTAGTAGAGTAGGTCTTTATTGTGTAATTGTTCAATTTATTGTACGTACGTACATACTCTCAAGTAAATTGGTTTTCTAGCGAATTACTCTATACCTACTTTATTTTAAGCTTGTTTCGGGCGTTTCTTTAGCATTCCTTAGTAATCCGAACTTTTTAATAATCCGAACAGCTCGAGCAAACAAATATTCGGATTAACGAGGTTGGCCTGTACTTATTTTAATGCACCTGCTATTATAGGTATGGTTTCCTTGCAACGGTATGGTTGATAGCACTTGATTTGCCAATATATTTTGAAGCTTACGCATTATAATGCACCCAAATAAGCATAAAAGGTGTTTACTATAAAACTCAATAGATTATAGTAATGCTGTAAATGTTACTAAGGAATGCCTGTACGCTTCTATATTGTTCTCATATTAATACTTTATAGTTAGAGTTAGATCTGTTAGTTTACAAAAATTTCAGGTAATGTTAAATATGTTTACATGTTTCTGACAGTTTTGTTACAACTGGGATAAACGATTGAATTTGGCTCTGAGTAAACAATGTAAAAATCATACTACTTCGGCTTTTAATCCGATTATTATTTCAGGTAGTGAATAGATTCCTTGACCAAATATATCTGACTTAGTTATTGCGGTCGTAAATAAACTGCTATCAGCAATTAACCAGCATTGTTTCTTTCCTTTGGAATGATGATGTCTCCTGCTTGATTCCTTCAGCATAGATCTGTATCACGCCAGACCTATCCGTCAAGTAAAGCAGGGAAAGGAAGGTAATCAAACTCTTCTTGTAAACAAAGCATTTTATTAACTCACTCACTCACTCACTCTCTATGGCTAACGGAACTCGTAAATTCATAGCCTTAATAACCAACTTTCGCCATTGGATTCTATTCTGGGCAAGATCAAGCCAGTTTTCATGCCGAATACCTACCTCTCGAAGGTTCCTTCTAATATGTCCTCCGAACGACCTCTTTCCCTCTGGCTTACCAACTACGATAGAATATAAACTTCATTTTCCCCCCATCCGAGCTACATGGCCTGCCCATCTTAGCCGTCGTGCGTGATTTCATTATTCTTATAATATTGGGTAAATCATACAGTCTATGCAGTTACTATGAAGTCTACATTCTCCGGTCATCTGATCCGATTTTGGTCTGCGTATCTTTCTCAAAATCTTATTTTCAAATTTATGTTCAACTGCCAGGGACGTTCCAAAACTTTCACAACCATAAAGTATTGCCGGCATAATAACCGTTCTGCATATTTCCAATTTCAACTTTCTTGATATTATTCGCGAGGTTAAGAGTTTCTGAACTGAATAGAAACACGAGTTGCCCGATGCTAAGCGACTTATTTTCTTCCATTACCTCTGTTTACTAAGAAGAAATCCCTGAGACATAATATGAAATCCATGTATTCCAGAGCAAGTTTGGGAACTTTACATTATTTGTCTAACCATAGTTTGGGGTTTAAACCTGCAGACGCTTAGACCTCATGAGATTGCCTACCCGACGTGAAGAATCTCACCATTTTTTGTCCTTTCTTTGTACGTGATTGAAAGTATATCAAACATACCTGTAATTAAACCAGAACACGATTTGAACAACTCAAGATTTGATTGAGCTTACGGGCAAACTTCGGCAGCTCATTTAAGATTAGGAAAATTACATTTCTGGTTGGCCTACAAACATTTGGATTGTGCAATACATTTTTCTCACCAAGTAGATACTAGATCTAATCAGGAGCAACCAGTCACGAGTAAGATGATAAGAGACAGAGAAAATATTGTGGACAAGTCTGTTGATAGGGGAAAATCCGCCAAAAATTTATTTAAGAGCCTAAAAAGTGACAGTTCCAATTGAGATCCAAAATTTTGGAGAGCATAATTTAATTTCTCTCCTGAAGCAAGTCCTACAACCGTTTAGACTTGACTTATAGGCACAGACGGAGGACAATAGGTCCTATTCTTACAGACGGACGGACAATAGGTCCTATTCTTACAGACGGACGGACAATAGGTCCTATTCTTACAGACGGACGGATAATAGGTCCTATTCTTACAGACGGATGGATAATAGGTCCTATTCTTACAGACGGACGGATAATAGGTCCTATTCTTACAGACGGACGGATAATAGGTCCTATTCTTACAGACGGACGGACAATAGGTAATATTCTTACAGACGGACGGACAATAGGTAATATTCTTACAGACGGATGGACAATAGGTAATATTCTTACAGACGGACGGACAATAGGTAATATTCTTACAGACGGACGAACGGCTAGACAAAACAAATACAAAAACAGTATTCTAAAGGGACCGTTGATAATAGAAATTTATGTCACTCTATGTAGATAAAAACATGACGAAAACAAGCGGAAGTACTCCGAAATGTATAATCAATTGGAGGTTAACAAAGAAAGCATGACGTAGTAAACCTACCTTTTAAATGGCGATATATCGATAGTTTGAATATATTTTTGTCTCTTCAATATGACTTTAGAATGAATGAATCCTTTCTCAGCTTGATTTAAGTCCAAGTTATGCACAACAGATTCGGAACTCTTTTCATCCACTTCTGACCAGTAGACGTATCTGCCAACCCAATCAATGGCCATGCTCACTCCAGTTCTATTTAAGGTTAAAATCTAACAAGACAAGAAAACAGAATATATATTATAGGGTCTTTTGAAGAACATGTCAACAGCGTTTTAAAAACATGTTAGAAATCAATCAAAATTACTGAAATTTAACGGTATAGATATAGGTCTTTAAAATCTCATTTTACCAATTTTCTAAGCATTTTATTTGAAAGAATAATAGATAATACAGTTGAAGAAAATACTTATAATGTTACTATTATGTATCACGCATGGAATTAAAGAAGCGTCAAATAATATCTACAAGTCCCCTATCTAGTATCCAAGTTCACAGAAGACTGTTTGGCTTCAACTTCGATCTTCGCTCAGCTTTAATGTAAGTTTTAATGTAAGTTTTTTTTTTCCTTCCACCTTTTAACACCGATGAAACTTCATTCGATAATGTGCAATATTGTGAGCTGCATCTATTTTAACGTGCCCAGTTACGTCTCCTTTAAATACTTAAAAAAAAAATGTTTGTAAACAGAACATTAACCCTGTTATTATCTTAAACTAAGGAATGTTAGGTTCCTTACAGGTTAGGTTATGTGGTGTTAAGTGGCTATGATAGGTTAAGTTGGGAACACTGTCTTAACATAGCCTTTACCAAGATATTGTCTAGTCTCTCAATTGACTATTAAATACCTATATCTACTGTTATTAAGCTATTGCTATTATTATTATGTTCATATAGGTAAATAGATAAATACATGGATCGCTCACTTCATTTCGTTCACTCTAGAAGAGATTGTAGTGAGACGCTTTAATAGCAAAGGAATTACAGCTAAAGAATAAAAAAATAAAGTACATCAGATTTGCAGATGACAACTATTCCTGCAGAGAATGAATCATCACTACTTGAAACGATGTTAAGGAAGCTCACAAAAAGCCATGAGGAACACTGTACGACGATTAATGTAAAGGAAATAAACGGATTAGCAACTGAACCAAATCAAACCACTAAACTGGAAGAGAAAGACTAGAACAGATATCTGGGAGGAATTTTACGTGGGAATAAAAATTGTGAAAAAGAAAGAATCTCTAGAATAAGAGTGATAAACAGGCATTTACCTCATGAGCAAAACAAAAGGCGGGCTGACGCAGTTCCTCTGGCGGCAAAAGGTGGGCCAGAGTTGGACTATCACCAGGTTTTTAAGCTATCATGACCTCGAGCCGACAAGTTGGACCGATGGCAAGTGCCGACGGGATACCGCCTCTGCCGCCATCGGCCTAAAGTTGACCCACTTGCAATATCCCGCCACATCTTCAGGTATCTTAAATACATACGATGGGCCAACGACTTGTTGCCGCTCAAATACAGACTTGATGGACGCACTATTTAGCCACCTGTTTAGCGGCAGCCGCCACAAATCCGGACGTAGACCAACCAGTATACGTGGCTTCATTTTACTCATGGAATATTGAAAGAAGACTTTTCTTTAAACCAATGAAAAAAGAGCTGAGGAAAAAGATTAAGATTTTTGTGTAGAGTATGTATGGTAAACACGATATAATCTTTCGAAATATAAACATGGAGGAGAATGATAAAAGACTGGAATGAAACAAAGTATGATTCAAAGGAAAAAGAAAGAAGACGACGGATGCAATTTCTTGGCAGTTTTTTTAAGGTAGATGAAATTATACGCCAAAACGAAGAGAAGAGCACAAGATCAGGATGAATCGAGAAGGCTTAACATCCCATGAAGGACCTGTCGTATTCAACAGGAATAATAATGATGACGTCAAATTAAACTAACCAAACAACTCACTTTCTCAGTAAAACAAACTAGAGAGGGTGGGGGAGAATTGGATGAAGCCCCGATAATATCTTGTTACTCTAAAAGTAGTTTCAGAAACCAGAAATTTAAGAGGTAGTCTGGTTACTTATAGTTTTACGTCACAATTAGACCTAGTTTTCTTTCAAGATCACATTTTAAGTGTTAGTAAAATATCGTAAAGATTATTTTTAGTCAGGGACACATAGGTACTTTGAAAACTGAAGGAAGCTATCATGTAAACAAACGCTGACCTATCCAGAAAATATTTATTCATATCATTTCACTGCAGACAGCGTTTTTCAAGTGTCAAAGGTTCCCTTTGTGTTATGTTTATCTTCCTGCAATTTGTACAACTTGTCAAGTTTACCTATTTCTACTTCATAATATTTGGAATTTTGAGATTTCTTAAATGGTACTAACATAACGTTGATCCGTCTGTTATCACGACTCTTAATTTAAAATCTTAGAATTGCCATTGCGTTTAATACCGCTGTAATATAAGGTCTAACCCCTCTTCCCAGCAAAAGGAGAAAGAAAGTATTATTCCAATTCACAGATAAACCAATTTTATTTCTAACTAAAAACCTATAGCTTCATATACGAGGTGAAAGATAAAGTTTTATTCTTACCTTAGTTCGATTTGAACCATCAAGATTTGAACTTAAAAGTTCTTGCATCTCATTTAGCCAAAATATTTTATTTTCTTGACTAATGTATGCCAAATCTACTGGTGGACCAGTGTTTCCCGACAACGCTTCATTTTCCTTTTTATCAAAATCTGTAATCTTCACAGCATCAGGAGTAGACATCAGCAGCTTGGGAATAGGCATTTCAATATTCGTGTCAGCTCTCACCGGAGGTGTTAAAGGTCCTGCTCCAACTTCAGTGTAGGCTTGAACCTGCGATTGTTAAGAGACAAACAATGTTATTACGCATGCGAATGAAAATTAATGTGATTTTTTTTATTAAGGTAATTACAAGGAACTTTGTTTCGAGGAAGAAATTGATAACATTTCTATGTAAACAAACTCGAGGTCGCGGAGTATCTCCTGATTACAAAATCAGTATTTCTGGCATTTGTAGTGGAATTTAAATGACCAATACAATATAGTGCTAACCCTAGGATGCTCCTATTCGGAACTAAGGAAAAAAAATTTGTAATTGAAAAATTAATTTTGATTTAATCAGAGCTACTTTCAAAGTGTTTTATGCTCTGATTCTGGAAATATAGTAGTAGTAATAATTTCCTTGCAAAATGTATAAGGAGATACGTGTATTGTCGAAAGGTGGGTACAGTATTGCATTATTTCACATATTATTTGCCAACAATGAGTCGTCAAAATTGCCAGTAAAATGATGTTTCGAGCCTCTTTGAACTATAATTAATTTTACATATCGATTGTTTGATATATTGATGCTTTACAGTTTGTATTTCTACACTGTTAAGTTTACAATATATGTCGAAATGGACCTCTCTGTGCTTTTTACCAAAATAAATACGTAAAGTTTGTTAGATAATAACTTACCTGAAAGTAATAAGTTGAATTTCGTATAAGATTTCTTGCAACATATTCCAATTTGTCTTCGTTTAAATGAAATAAACCACATTCATGGTAGTCACTGTCTGGTGACACATACCAACATTTCACTCTGTATTTTTCAATAATACCATTGGGAGATGTAGGTGGTTTCCATCTGAAGGCAGCAGTGATATCCTGAAGAGAAGGAAAATCATGGAAGGAACGTTAATGATTAGTGTAAAATCATACCAGTGCGCTTACTAATAAACTGAACAACATCCTAACTGCAATGTATATATCTATTTTCAATTAAGAGTCCAAGAACCAAGTTCACGTTCAAACTTTTGCCGCTGTAAACTATTATTAATGGAGCATTCATGTAATAAAATGTTTTTAAAAAGTAGATAAGTAACAGAATGTGAGAAAAATAATTTGAACCTCATTAATCAATCTATCTTGACAAAAATAACTTAAATAAATATAATATTTTAGTTTCTTGAATGCCTTTTGTAAAGTTAGTAACGGCTGGCAGTAGGGCTGGAACTTGGCATGCTTCCTCAATGCGGATGCACAAATCGCAATTGGAAAATTTCTACATATATCAAGGAAAAAACTATGACAAATATGTGAGGTTGTTAACACATATTTCCGATTCAGGAACTCAAATGCTTATCAAGTACTTACCGTTTCATCTTTTACTGGATTTTTCTTGCTGTAGACAAAGACTCGAGGATTTGTTGGTTCTGAAGGTACAGAAGGTGGAGAATGTAAAATCGCTTGTGCCTGTTGTGAAGTTCCCCAGTAAGTGAAGGCCTGAATAGTAACCCTTAATTTCGTATATGGCTTCAAATTATTCGATAGATTATATTTCAAATATGGCTCTCCAGTTATTCGCTAAAGAAGATAAAGACACACACATTAATTAAAATGATTTTAGTAATTGGGATGACGTTATGTAATCTGAAACTGTCATTTCTAATCGAGAAGCTAAACTAATTTAAAACAGATTTCCAAAGTGAAAACAAATAATTTAAGAAGAGAAATTGCGTGTAGGAGAAGGAAATTCTTGGAAACCATTTTGTTAAATAACTTACGTTAAATGCCACGTTAATTAAAATCTGATATTAAATCCCATTTAAACAACATTAAATATAAAAAAAAATGAAATCTAGGAAATTAAAAAAAACGGATTTGTACGTGTATACTCTATAAAAAATGTGCACTTCTTGTACACTTCAAATGAGCTAACTTTTGATCCTTCTGTATATTTGTACAATCAGCGACAAAGATTCTTTCCTTTTAATAAAATTCCTTTTGCAAATAACTTTGGAATAGATGGACCGATGTATGTTCTGATTGATGTAACTCACAAAGAATTACGTTATCTTTAATTCGCTGAGAATTGTATTCAAATAGTTCCACCTATTCCAAAGTAATCCGCAAAAGAAATTTTACCAAAAGAAAACACAACTTTTGAAAGCTACTTTGTTCTTTCTAAACAACCAAAATTAAATTTGGACACAGATTTGCTCAATAAAGAATAGGTTCTATTCATCAAAGATATTAATATGAGAAGAAATAGAAAATATAGCCAAAGTAACTGCAACTATAATCCACAAAATTGGCAACACTGATTCCACACCACTTCATAGCATGGAGGACAACATGGGGAACGCTGAAAAATTGTTTCCACATGCTTATTTATATATATTCCTAAACCTTATTGTTTCTTGAAAATTGAAATTTGAAGCGAACTGAAAAGCTAGAATATTTTAATTCACCATAAAAAGGCCAATAATAGTTCACAAGAGTAAGCGTTAGGACATTGGGTCATATTAATATTAATAGAAACTGTTATATTATAATTAATTTTAAAAGAATCTCAGAATTTTATGAATTGAGTTTAAATTTGTAAACATTCTTACTTACAATTATATCTTTCTTTGAATAGTCTTCTATCTTAACTTCATAAAATACAACTCCATAATTTACGTTTGTCACTGGCCTCCATGTTACGTTAAATGATCTCCAATTTCCAATAATTCTGATAGATTCTGAAGATACAGCATCAGGTATAACGTTTACCGCCTCTAAGAAAGTGTTATCTGAAATCAATTAAAAAAGTGTCAAAAGGACAACAGTTACATTATTATGATAGTAACTAATAATATATTAATAAGTCTGCCATGTTATGTTTGGCTTTCTTACAAGGCACGGGAGAAGAGTTATATTGACTTGCCCAAAACGTTAGTCCAAGGTGATTTCTTAATAACTGAATAACTTAGTTTTGCTTTAAGAAACTAACACATGCTTTTGTTTTCAAAGGGATCAAGAATATCACGGTATTATGTGGTATTCAAAATAGAGACTTTGCTTGGATGGAAAAAGTAATATTGATCAGATATTACAGGTATTACTCGGTATCAGAATTTACAAAAGCAAAATTTCAACTCTTGATTATATTAACTATTATATACACTATGCATAATGAAATAAGTCAGAACAGAATTCTTTCCTCTATGGCAGCAGTCTTCAGTGATCATGGCACTGATTATTTATAGGTAGCACACAATCGATTTCGTGGTAAAAGCTATCCGCATCATCAAGTATATCGGAAGGTAAGGTTTAAGGAAAGGAAACGTGTCTGTGATGATAGCTGGCGGAGCTGTAATTCTCAGATTTTTTTTTTTTTAAATTAGTACATATTTAGGCGTAATATCTTCATTTTATATACAGACAAAACCTAGATTGCCAAAACAAACTGGTGAACCCTCTCCGAGACGAAATTCTGCCTACGCCTCTGATGCAACACGAACGAGAGTATGTAAAGAGAAACTGAACTTCAGATTTGAGTTCAGAGACTTTGATCTATACAACTTTTCTGAATCTGGTGACGATGTAAATAACCAATCTTTTTTTATTGGATTAGCTTCTTGCATTTTAAGCCTTCATGCATTTGTCTAAATGGAAGCAGAGTACAGAGGAACTGACTTCAGATTTCAAATTAGAACCTTTTCAGCAAGATTATCTTCTTCCATGTCAAACCTTCAATTTACCCCTGCGTTATTTTTTACTGTTTTTACTACGTTATTTATTTCTTCAACTTCACTTCCGCTACGCATATCAATGTGTAATTTGTTGCTACAGTCTATATGGTATTTTGTACTGTATGCACTTCAGTTTAATGCTATCTAGGTTTCATAATTCGAACACTGTATTAGTGACGATTGGAATAACGATCGGTTTAATTTTAAACCGTAGCGGTGAGTCACGAAGGACGCGGAAAAGAATTGTAATGGGATACACATTCTGCATAGTACGTATTGATTGTCCCATTCCATCTTCCACTTATATTTATTTTCCCAGATTCATTGTATAGAATCACCTTTTTTAATAATATTTCTTAAATATGTATTTGATTCATTTAATGTGTTACTCCATTTTATCCGTTTCATATTACTCAATGTATGATGTTTTGTGTTGTTTACAATTCAAAAGTATTTGCTTGAATATGTATCCAAAGACAAATTAAAATTAGTGTGCATACTTAAAGACCTATTTTACGTAAGTACACACAATAATAAACTTTCCCGCGCAAAATATTCTCAAAGAAAGGGACTAAAAGAAAGAAGAAATATATAATAAAAAAAATGATACCACGATTGAGAATACTTGACGTTAATCAAAAGCAACAAAAGATGACAGCACGACTTCCGTATATGTCTCATGTATTTTCATTGTTACACGAAATTTCAATGCTGCTCCTACAAATTCAAGCCTAGAGTTCAAACTTTCGCGGACAAAAGTTTATAACCAATTCAAGAATATGATCGATACCGATTTTTAATTTTCTTGTTTGTTCATTGTTGAAAGAGCTTCATTGTTATAGGTTTTGATATTAACAAGAGCAATGAAACGATTTCAACAATGAAGGAAAGCGAAAATAAAAAAATCGAGATCGATCATGCTCTTGAATTAGTTATGAACTTTCTTTCCTGAAAGTCTGAACTTTCTAGGCTTGAATTTGTAGGAGCAATAAGGAAATTTCGTGCGACGATAAGAATACATTAGACATATACGGAGATAGTGTTGCCATCTTTTGTTGGTGATCGTTGATTTAGATTATCCTTAATAACAATTGTCCTGTGAAATAAATCTTCTCAAATTAGGAACTATATTACGTACTACGATAACCAACGAGGATGTACGAAGTTTCTTTGTATACAACCAAATGCTACCTCTATGTAAGCTCATTCACTCTTAGGCGTTCGCCCAGACAGCTACTAGACCACCGATTAGGAATAGGTAGTTAATAAAAGTCCCCTATATCCCTAATGTTTTCTTTATACATTGGTACTTGTAGAAAAACTCTTACACACATGACCCTGTATTAGGTCGACCTCGCTACATTCAGATACACTGTTGAATATATATATTGATTTGTTTTTAGGGTTGATAAGTCCTCACGTTAATCTTCAGTTTAAAATCCCACGCAGCCGGAGCAATCTATAAGGTACTTAAGGGAACATCACAAAATTTAAAAACTTCAAAATTTTGGTGGTGACGAAATGTTATATAATAACCTTTTTTCGCTTGTTCTCAAAGTGTAACGGTACAGGAAAACTAAATAAAACCTTTCCATAAATTTTCTTTCCGTTGAGGACAACTATAATTAATATTCAAGGTACGTAATTGTGAAATAATAATACATTCGTAATTGTGATAAATCGTCCTCTGTGGGATATCTTTTTCTAAATAAAACATTCTTACTCAGAGAAACATTCAAACTTCTTAATCAGAGAATTCATTTACGAATAACATCAAATTTAATCAACGAACTTATTATTCTGATATTCCATATTGGATTATTCGCATAATTTAATTATTCAAATTATTATCTGGACAACGGTTAATCGAGCAATTATGCGGATGACGAACAATCGAATAATTATTTGGATCAAGGATAATACAATAATAATAATAATAATAATCTGGAGAGCATTTAATTGATCAATCAAGCTTGACTGTTAAGAACAACAACGATTCTCATGCCTTTGTTTTTCCTGGAAAAAATCATTCTCCAATTGATTTCTCTAACTTAATTATTTGTAATACTCCAAAATAATTATGGTACCGGTACTATTAATTTCGGCGAACTTTTTGCTTATTAAAATATTAGGTCATTCTTTCCTTTTTCGGTTACTTTTCTTCAGTTACTCCCATATTAAGTGGTTCAACTATCCTAATATCTGTCTGTTCAATCATTCATACATCCATTATTTTCAATATTTCGATCTGACTACTCATATATCCGGGAAATCGAAGTTGAATAATGGAATCTGGTAGAATAATTATTCGAATAATGTTTAATTCCTAATTTGTTTCTATTTTACACATTGTAACGAAGTAAAATATAAAAGATATGTGAAAAACTTCTCTAGTTTGATCTATACTTACTTGGATAGTTATGAAGAGCCGGATCCATAACAGCCACCATATTCAAACCTGAGAGACTCATTCCACTAATAACAGCAGCATTCTGACCATAGAGATCTCCAATAACTGCATTACTATCATCTTGTAACCACAACAAATGATCACTGAAGTAACACAAGGGACCTACAGGGGGAACAGAAATGTTTTAAGGTATGCATTTTGGAAGTCTGTATACTAATTAGAAAGTATATTATGAAATGCACTAATTTCGTAAGACTAACATAATAAAACACTAATATATGGAATTTAAAGCATAAACGATAATCTTACGAATACAATATACTACCTTCGAGGCCCATTTTTGTAGTTTTGTTTGATTCACTTTAAAACTAACAGTTTTATCGGAAAACTGAACTGTCTAGATTAGCTTCATTTCTTTCTATATAAAGCTTCGGTTGGCCCTACGTATTATTCGACGCCTTTCTTCGAAATCTTTAACATTGAATTTGGAATATTGATTATTAAATATTTTAATTGATATGTTATGAATGATAGCTCAATACATTAATAAAATGTACTCCATTTGTTGTAACAGTCGCCAGGGATATCATATTTTCTTCCAGACCACATTTTTGCCTTCCTTTTCATCACGTGCTTTCTTATCACTCCGTCTTCTTTAATTTTACGTTGGTGTACGCCACAGAAGGCAACCCAGGTCAGGGCCGAGATACGGTATGTGTGTGTTTTCTACAACCCTGGAGACCGTTACAGCAAGTAAGTAAATTTTATTTTTGAAATACAGTCTCGTATGCGATAACACGAAATTATTTAATATATTAAATTATTTTATTGAAATGTTCAGGTTATAGAGAAAAAGAAAGTCTCACCTTGAACTATAGGATATTGAAGATTTGAAATCTTTTCTGGTTGTATATTCAATCCTATCGTTTCTTCGATAGCCATTTGTGCCTTGTATAATATGGATCCCTCATAACTTCGCACAATCCAGTAGACAGATCTTCTATCCATATCCAATGTTAAACCCATAACTAAGACGGAAGAATAATATACAAATTATGTATTTTAAAGGGCACAAGAAATGTACCTTACACAAAAAAATAAAATTAAATATATTTACAAAACAGAACGATAAAATATATTTAGCTCAAAGTGCAATATGATTCATATTCAAGTATTTTCTTCTGCTTCTGAGTTTAAACATATTTCAGGCAGTACATAATTCAGCACTATAAATACTAAGCAGAGAATTAATTTCATAAAGAGTATGTTAAAACTGAATAATAGATCTTAATAGTAACATATTTTGGTGTTTCAAGTTTAGACATCTTCACTTGAATCTGAGAACCTTTCAGTTGAATAAGTTAAATTGTTCATACTTTTATTTCTAGACGTTAAAGCACCATACCTACTGTGCCACGAGAAATTAGGGATAGGCTGCAAGATTTTGTTAGTAAAGTATACTATTACGAACAAAAACATAACGTTGCAGATTACCCATAAGTGTCATGATTAGTGCTTTTTCACATTTTCCTTACCCTGCTTTCCTGAGAAGAGTTCAGCTGGATAATAGGTTCTTCTATCTCTTCCATGTAGCCGCGCGCATTCAACTGCATGCCCAGTAGACCAATAAATATAGGCATGCATGGCATCAATGTTTAGTTCTTTAGCAACTGTTAATATTGGAAGGGGTTCTTGTTGAGATCCATCAAAATTTCCCCTACTGATCTGTGAAAAAAAGGAAGAAGAATTAGTTACTGTCTTTTTTTAACTTTAAAAATAATCTAATTAAATCTACACTAAGAAGTAAACGAAATAAAAGAATTGATTTAGTCTACGAAAAAATTAATTTACAGGATGTCAGATGATGTGATTCCTGGTAAACTTTATATAAACAATCTTAGTACCATTTGTTAAGTCAAGACGGATTATACTCCCAATAAACGAGTACAAGCCCAAATATGAACCATCGTATTATGAAAACTCTACACTTAACTACAAGCATAATCATAAAGATGAACATAAAAGGATAAACTCTGCATGTATATAGAAAAAAGGAAGAATAAGTGGAAAAGAATGTGTGTGTGGTATTAACACACTAGCTTTCAGTACGAACAGATAGAAATTGAGTTTCTGTGTTGACCCAGCATTGTGAGAACAATCTGGCAGGTACGTAAAAAAAAGTAGCAGATTCCGGTCACAAAACCCAAGAAAAGGAGCACTGGGAGTCAATGCGTTGATCAAGCAACACCTATTAAACAAAAAATCATTTGGTAGGCCAACGCCAAACGTTGAAAGTCTAATTTTAATATTGTTCTTTGCATTTAATATTTTTCTTCTTACACGTACACGCGTTATGTTCTTTGATAATCGCAGTTCGGTCAAAAGAAATGCAAATTAGAGTTTACTTTATGTAGTAATATTCCGGAATCGTTTGGAGATATAAATAAGTATGCAAGATACTAAATATATTGCCTCCTTGCGTAACTTTAAACGTTTAAAAATTTATTAGCTTACGGAGATCGAAGAATCATGTAACAAGATATTAAAACATGTAAAAAGTTGTGAACAACGCGCAATGAAAGCGAAAGAGAGAGCTTGAACAAGAGAGACTACAGCAAGCATTAACTTTCGAAGAAATTAAGAAGAACGAATAGATAGCTTTAAATATTCGAGAAGTACTATAGATGGGAAGTTGAAGTGTGAAGAGAAAAGCGAGGAGAGCAGTGCCAAAAAGGACATTGACAAAAATGGAAAAAAAAAAACAGTTGCACAAAGAGTCAAAAACATAGATTAACTAATTGCTTTGGTGGGGTAAAAATTGAACTAATAAGGAGTAATTACAAATAAGTAAACGAACTAAAATTGAAGACATGAAGAAGTCTGGAAATTATTGGTAAGTACAAAATTTGCATAATTAGGAAATATTGGAGGAATATCTAAAGGAAAAACAGTAATGGAAATGGTTAGATCAATGTTTGTACCAAAATTTCGTATTGAAGGGAATGGAAGGAGATGGGTGACACTTATAGAGAATATTAAAAGATAAAAATAATTTAAAACAACAATAAGTGTGTTGGATCGTATATTGCATATGAATATTATTTTTCATCAATACAACGTCTACCTACTAGAGTCTAATGAAATTAAAACATATTTAACAAATATTTTAGCGTCAATACGGTTGATTAAAAAAGAAGTGTGCTAAATTGCTCGTCTACCATCATAGAAAAAAAAAATATCGAAAATCTGTTGCGAGCCATAAATACATTTAATCATTCTGAAGATTTAAGTAAACTATAATTGAGAGCTTCTATAACAATCTTACCAGCTGCTGTTTTGGATTTGACCAATACAACTTCTTCCCAATCCAATCGACTGCGATGCTTCCGACTGAATCGATTTCTTGCAACCTTCCTCTGGCGTGATTTGTGAGGTTGTACCAATAGACGTGTGTAGTGTTAGTTACTAAATACAACAGTTCACCGAACCACGCAATGTCTGTGATATAATAAGATCCACCAGCTTCCTGACGAAAGGGAGAAATTATTTATAACACTTGAAATATTATACATAAATATATACATTTATTATAAATAAGCATTATATATATACATTTTCTTAAATTTGTACCTGAGAGCTAGAACCGCGTAAGTCACAAATCCTTGTTTTCGAGAAAAAATAAAAGGCTACTTCCTTTTATATAGAAACTAAATGAACAAACTGCATAATAAGACTTACATTTTTACATTATTTAACATGCTTACAAACAAGAGTCATGCAACCATTATGTAAGGTCACCCAAATTGTATACAAAAAACTGCATTAATAACTTTTTGGCCAAAATTGTTCTTACGCGGTTCTAGCTCTCCGGTACAGAAATTACTATATACTATCGAATTCGTTTTCTTTTCTACTTATATATTTCTAAAATGACTAACATGTTTTAATGCTTTTCAGGTTTATTTTTTCTTTCTTTTTCCTTCGAGCTTCTACTTTCTTGGCTTAGCCCGAGAAAGATAAAAGCAAAGATGTGGAATAAACTGATGTGAAAGAGAAGTCTGAGCAGCCAGTTTGGAATAAACTAAAATAATATAAAATAATACAATATAAAATATTACAAAATAAAATAAAATAATATAATACAAAATAAAATAATATAAAATAATATAATATATTATATTATTTTATAATATAAAATAAAATAAAATAATATAATATAAAATAAAATATATCAAATAAAATAAAATATAATAAAAAATTAAAATCATATAAAATAAAATAAAATAAAATAAAAAATAAAATAAAATAAAATAAAAGAATTTACTTTGACTGAGCTTTAGCGGAAAGAATAGCAGTTAGTTAATTTTGTTAACTAATGCGAATAGCCGTCAGTTTGTATCTCACTTCGGAATAAACTCTGAAAATAACATTTATACACGGACATAATAAACAAAGGTTGAACATCTCTTTTCAAAGAGAGAAAAAAAAAAAAAAAAAAGTATGAATGACTTCTTCAAGGCTAATAAATACTTTAATAAACTATATTATACGTTAGCAGATACAGTATAGTATAAATAACTTATAATATGCAAAAGTTAGTTTTTGTTGAAGTATAGATCAGCCCTGTAAGAAGTCTGGGTTTTCTTTATACAAAAAAGTAATGGTGAGGATATGGCAAATGTTCAACTCTTTTACGTCGCACCTCAACATTCAAATATGACTTCTTCTTGGATGACGCTTTACACATTGAGCAGGTAAAGTACCCTTTAAGTCTCTTATTCCAAATCATTGTTTTATACCCTTTGAGAAAAGTGTACGTCGAGTATCATAAAGACTCCTGCAGTAAACAGGAAACTATTTAAGAACTTATCAACGACATCCTCCACATTAAGAATTAATCTCGAGTATGCTTAAAAATGTGATACTTTGTTATGTAATACAAAAACATTTTTCTATTTTAAATCTTATATTATGAATACATAATATATATGCACGCCCCTTGCGTAGTACTTGCCTGTAAATTTGATTTATGAATTAATGTTTCAACATTTTCTCCCGTAACGTCCGATTTCAACAGTCCTTCGGCTGCGCTCCATAATATGGACGAGTACTTTCCATCGGGAGGAATCCTTAACGTCTTCCCTCTGAATTCAGATGACCAAGGACCTTTACCAGAAACAGTGTATGCACAAACTTTTATAATATATTCGGTATTTTCTCGTAGATTATGAATTGTTTTGGATGTTGTATTAATATCTTGTCGAAAAATAGTGTAATCACGAGGCTCTTCTGGAATTATGTGTAACTCGTAGGACCAATCTTGCCATGCTCCTTTCCCTGTAAGAAGGAAGAAAAGCAGTTTACGAAAGTAGAAAATAATAAACAGGGCTCTCATTGCGCATACGTGGTACTGAACAAGTCAGAGTAAGGATTAATACAACGAATTTTTTTTTTTTGTTTCCAGAATCTGAGAAAAAAGCACACGCACGTTCTCTGCACTTTCTCCATAACTTTTTAAGGAACGCTGAATAAGCTTCTAGCTTTCTCATTATGTATCCAAAATCTCTACTACAATTTTCTTGCCATAGCAATTCTTCTCATGAAGGAGGCTCATCCTCATTCTTTTGTCCTCGCCTGTACATAATAGTCGGAAGAGGGCCTGTGATCAGAAAGTTACTGGGTAAGATGAACCAATGATGGTTTGCACTTGCTTTCTAACGGAGGGATATGACATCATAAGAACAGGAACTATGGTTAAAGTGTATTCTGAACCATTATGTTCAATGTATTTCCACCAGGAAATCGAGCCTAGAACACTTGATTTCTAGGCAATGAGGAAAACCACTAATTCAAGTTCAAACATTATAAAGATCATTGGATTTTAAATGATTTTACTTATTTATTTTGCCTATACAACTATTACTTGACTTTAATCTTACATGTAGATACAGATCAAAATAGTATTACGTCTCTTACATATTGATAACCTGAAAATTCTGAGATATTACTTGCTAATTTGAATTTGTGTTTAGATCCAGTGTCATGGTTATATTCTACTGAAGAAGTTGGACTAAAACAAAACAGAAAAAGCTATTTATACAAAATAAAGAATTACTGAAGATTATAAGATGGTTGATTTAGTTAAAGAGTTTCACTACATTTATTCAGTGACACGTGTCAATCTGTAAAAATGTTTTAAATAGGTTTTTACATGAAGAAACAGCTGTCAAAGTATTATTCGGGATACATTTTTTTTTAATTACAAATTTTAAAAAGCTATTCTACTTGTTAACTTATTTGCAATGGATTCACTTATATTAATTTTTTTATTGATACGACTGCTTTATTAAAATTGTTCATGGTTTATTTCCAGACCGAACAATCAGTGCTGGAAATGCCTTGGCTTTTATAAATTTTTCGCCAAAAACTTCGGAACGGTTGGATCATTATATTCTTCAAACTTAATGAAAGCTATACTCAAGTAGGTTCATCCATTTCGAAGTTATTCCCATAAAATGTTTTTGAAAGGCAAGGAATTTTTGACACAGAGCTTGAAAGGTTTGTTTAACAAAACTGTTTATTTCTTAAAAGTCAATATTTTTCAGAAAAGCCATCAAGACGTTTGGATATTTTATCTCTATTCCATGCACAGCATTTACATGTTTAACAATTTATTTTGACCTATTACTTTCTTCCCTCTCATATTTGTTACATATGTAATTTATAATAAGAAACATACAAATAATAAACCTCACAATCGGACAAAATGAACGTTTTACTTTATTCGCATGTGCTCTTCAGTATTTCCTTATATTTTCTGATTCGTTAAAAAAAAAAATTAGTGGATGAAGATAAGTAAAAATTTGAGAAAAATAAGTATGCTAAATAAATGTATTTTATATTAATGGAACATATATTAATTACAACTATAATTCATAAATTGTAATAGGCTATAAGAGGGTTTACAATTACTGAAAATTTTCAAGGTCAAAATTAATCATGGGCAATGACTAGTTATACAAGAAGAATTTAGAAACCTACATTCTTGTATGCTTTAGTTGTTCCTCACACACTACCTACTTACCTTGTCCGCCTAGCAAATGAGGCACCTGCCAGGAAATTTTGGCTATTTCCGCCCCAAGTATTGCTTGTACATTTATGGGAGGATTTACTGGGATTGGAATGGGCTGAGACGTAGGAAGATTCACACTAATACTGAAGAAGGACCTATTTGACAAGCCAGGATAGGCATTGTGGTAATATTTATTGTCGCCTGCATGATACTCTTCAATCCACACTTCATTTGAACTGATCCAGTAGAAAAGGCCATTAGTCATAGCCAAGGATAAAACATTTTCAAACTTTGGTTGCTGAATATTTTCACGAAGATCACAAATTTCTTTCCTGAAAGAAAATTAAAAACAAACAAAATTATCGTATGCTTATTTTAAATTGTATTCTTACTCTAAGGAAAATATGCAAAATTATTTAGCACTGATATCCAATAGTCACTTTCTCTACACATGTGAAAATAAAAGGAAATCAAACCGTAACCGGTGTAGATCACCCCCCGTCATTTTGGTATGACTTTTCCATTAACTGGCATACGGAAATTGTTATGTCTCTCAGGAGAGTAGTTTTTAACTTCTGTTTTCGCCTAGTGTTTCGTCATGTTTTCTTTGCCTCATGCCGTTTTATAGAAATGCAATATTTTACTCATGAACAGTATCATTTCCCGTTGACATATTGTGATTTATATAGCAAACTATTAATAATACATTATACTCATATATTTGAAGAAACTTCACAAACAAAAACTCTACAGTGTTAAAATGTAATAGTTCCCATTAACTGCTATTACTATCACTAAGGAACGAGGTTCGTGATCGAAGATGAATATATAATACTTCTTTATTAACATAAATCTACAAGAAAAGCAGAGCTACAATTCGAATATCCCAATCCTTGACTTTAGCACCACTGCATTGCTTGACTACCATTCTTCGAACTAGCGAACATTATTAATAGAATACTTCTAAACAACATTCATCAAGCAAACATTCTTAGATCGCTATTCGGATATATATTTGTACTTATCCCAGCAATGCGAAGACTTACATTATAATACATCAAGAATATTAATTCCTCCTATAAACAAGAACACAGTATCCTTTTAAATTACATCGTTTTCTTCTCGCAACTGTTTATTCTTTGTGCGGAGTTCCTCAGGCCTTAGCATACAAGAGTCAAAATAAGCACCAAGGCAAATTTCTTGAATATTCTACTTCTGAGAGACATAAGACGAGTTAAACGATTCCCATGTAAATCAATGGAAAGGGCATACCAAGAGGGCGGGGGTAATCTACACCGTTAAAAGCAGTCATTTTCTCAATATTGGAATTTAATACAATAAATTGAATATAACCATAATTTGATAGAGGAAACAGACAAATATAATAAACCAATTGAGCTTTCTCCTTTCGATCAAATACTTCCAAATATAATTCCTCTCTCATCTATCACATAAGAAAATTAAAATGTTAAAAATTGTAAAGAAATCGTACGCAACTTACCCATCTAAAGATACAGAAATCACCGTATTCTGTGACTTGCTTTTCTTCTTTGGCACAAGCAGTCGAAAATTTGTATGATCTACGGTAAATGCTCCTAAATAAGGATGTTCATATATAGCGTCTGGTATTACTTCATGTTTCACACCATTGCTTATATCAGCCAAATCTAATCTGTACAAACCACCTCTAGATGTACCTTGTATAACCCAAAATATATACCTGGGAAATAAGAAATACAAGTCAGATTATAATGAAATATTATTGACTTGATTTTGTGAAGAGAATGATGGTAAAGAAATCATTAATAATACACGGTAGTTATCATTTTGCACAGACAGTAGTAACTAGAATTTAATCTAAATAAGATGCCATGTTATTATTATTTGTTACATAAATTAAGGAGGTATTTACTACACAGATAATATCCTCGAGTTGTTTTTGTACTCCAAGTTTCTATCTTTCCGAACTGTCACCATCATGAGGTCAAATTAGGGGTAAATGTAGGTAAAATCACGTACCGGTAAGTATGTAGTCACGTTAAGTATGTAAAATTACAAAGGAACCTAAACCAACATAGTATACAGACAGTAACTGTATCTACTTCCCCTGATCCTGATCTGACCGCTTGATGATGATGATGATTCAGAAGCATAGAAAATTTGAGCATAAACACACGGATACTTACCTGCATGTAAGTACCTGTTTTATTTTAACACGGAATGCATGCGCTATAGTAGTGTGCAAGGCATAATAAACCACTTTTAATGTGTTTTTTTTTCACTGCGTTTGAGAAAGTTTATTTTGGTTAGCAAATATATAAATTGTTTTCTTTTTATAAAATCTTATTGGAATAAATACATATATGAATTTCTCCTTATTACAGGTAATGACAAAAATGGTACAAACTACAAATGAATCTGGCTACAATACCAGAACATAACCAACTATCTTCCAAAATAAACTGAATTACGAAATATACTCTCCCGAAATTATTAATATATTTACACTGTGTTACTATTTTTGTTTTATTGTTCGCTAATATATTTTCAATTTTGTCTTTTAACTAAAGGAATTGATTTAAAATGAGCAACATCAAAGGCATGGAAAGCAAGAAAGTAAGTGAAAATCTTTAGAAAAAAAAAAAGCTTAGCTTAAAAAAAGCATCGAGACCAGTCTTTTACTGAACAACTTCAGAAAAAAAAAAACTGAATCTGTGCATGACTGGGTCTTTAGAAATACTCATAGTACGGCTTCATTATGTATAAAACTAATAATTGCGTATAGTTGATCGAACCTGGGCGAGTTTTCTTTTTTTATTATTAGGTTTATTTTGATAAAAAAATACGGTTACTTTATTGGTACTTTGTTTTATTATTTTCTCAATTTGTTTAAATTACGTGAATTTAAAAAGGAAAGAGATTGGTCACACAGATCCGATCTTGAACAACTGGTGGATATGTTTTGCAATTATTGATCAGTTACAGAGATAAAAGAAAAACGCTGAGTTAACACAATAAGCTTTAGACACAAGAAATGTAAGTGGTAACACAGAGGGCAATTATGCTAGCTTTGTAAAGTTCTGTATTATCTCCAGGATTCCCGAGCATCTATATTTTCGAAACATATCGGTACATTTTCTGGCCTTATTTTCTGGTCTCATATATAAATAAAATTTTATTTAAAAAAAATTTTAAAAAATCAAATTTTAAATTTCCTCGTATAAACACTTCTTAATTTGATTTATACTTTTTTTTTTCATCTCAACGTACCCATTGTATGGATCAACTTCAATATGCAAAGGCTTTGTAAGTAATCCTGCGACAGCCACAGTAACTCCTTTACCATCAAATTGACATCTGGCTATTTGCCATCTGGGTCCAGTTGAATGGTTCACTTCTCCCAAAATGTACAGATGGTCATTCAACCAGTCGACACTGAGATCTAATGGCATGAAATTTAAATGTGCAGCTGTGAGGATTGTCAATGGTCCTTCATATTTGACAATAGAAGAACGAGTAATATCGCCTGATGAGTCAGACACAAATAATAGTTTCTTGTATACATGGATACCCAAACCTACAGAGAGAAGAAACGGAAAAAGGATTCAGTAAATCTTAACACTCTTAATTCCACTTCTATGATAGGGTCTTAAACTATTAAGAATATGATCAATTGGGCGTTCTAGAATATATCTCCAAACGGCGCTAATAAATCAGTATGCTGAGAAAAGAATCATTCACCAGTTCCTTTCTCAGATAAATGACTGGAACTAATAAAACAGACAGTTTAGTGGCCAGCCTCCGGGATTCATTGGCTAATGTCGAGGACTTTTGAACAGTACTGGGAAGGCACCCAGGTTCGAATTCTTCCGAAAGAGATTTGTCCCTCCTAGGGATTTGAATTTATTTATGACATTTAGGCATCGCAGGCTTAGGCCGAGATAGAGTGCGGGGAGAGGTTGTTAGAAAGTAGTCAACTAGACCTAGTTTGTAGGTACCATCCCGGAGTTTGCCTGGTGTGACTGAGGAAAAACCTGTCAGGATGGGCGGCTGCTACGATCGTTCCAAGGACCTTCCGACTGCTAAGCCAACGCTCTACCAACTGAGCCATGGCCGCTCGATTTGACCCTTCTAGATTAGTAATGACGCTTGTATCTTGAAATCAAGAGGCCCTGGGTTCTTTCTTGGGTGGGGACATATTACGTACTAGTTCAGAATCGACTTAAAAGTGTAGTTCCGTTGATAGGACGATATGATTTTCATTCGATAAAAGGCAATGACAAGTTTCCATAAGTTTACCTTGAAGGGGAACTTTGATTCTACTCTGAAATGAGTTCGTGACCCGACGATAACCTTTATTAATAGTAGTAGATTGAGTTTCCCATATATACGTAGGAACAAAAGTGGCTTGTGTAAGAATATTACATTGGTGACAGTTACCAACCAACCTTAAGCTGGCATCTCGATTCCGCCCCCTTCAGTTTCTTTTTTTTTTATTTACTTCACTTCTCTAAATGACTCTCAGAACAGATACGATGGTTTCCTTTGGTCCAGCATCACTGAAATACTTGCGCAGACGTGTTGCTACGTAGTATTTTTTAATGAAATATATATACAATCCAATAACCAAGTAATGAGATAGTTATCATCAATGTAATGGAAACAAAAATATTGAAAGTTACCTACATATTATTCAAATTACATTCCTTCTACGTCAATACAGCGATTAACACTGTTTGACAATTATTGAAACAGCCTCTGCAAGTCTTCTTTTGGTATGTCTCGAAGACTTAACATCGCAGACTTATAGAGATGCAACTTTTTACAGATGCAACTCAATATATTAGAAAACTAACAGCTTAATATTATTCCAAAATAATGTATAATAAATAACAGTCACTGAAGTGATGTTGCTAGGCTCGTTTGTGTTTACATGTGATAAAATATTTTATTTCCAAATAGGTAGCTAAGCTTAGAAGCGAGTATTAAATATGGTTAAAAGAACTCTAGCTCTATGACCATTATATGTATATAAAAATATTTATCACAACAGATTAACAGTTACTCTTTATTCTTACCTCTAATTCGATGAGGACTTCTGTATATTATTTTAGGCTCATCCAACATATCTGGACCTTGTTTTATTACGGTATGCTGAGAACCCAGAATAAACACTGGCTGGAGGGTATCCTTAACTAAAAATTCAAAGAAAAAACAAATACATACACATATCTGTTCTTCATAGAGAATAATTCAAATTAATTCTGCTTTGCGTTGACTCTAAGGTTTAACCATTAGTAACAACCAACAACTTTACTTTACGAACTACAAGAGCAGCTTACATAAAATACACTGCATATTTATTAACTATCTTCAACGGAATATATGAGATAAAGGAATATATTAATTGTTGTTATATTACATGTAAGTAAGAAATCTAAACAAGAACAACCTTCCCCATCCTCCCCAAGTTGACATTTCTGCGTTTACTTGAGGTATTCAGCAGAACTTCAACATTTGAGATTTATTCATACGAAATATTTTCTTACCAATAGGTTCTGGAGGAGTTGACACTTCAGTTGTAGCTGCCGGACCTTCCCCAACACTATTTCTCATACAAACTAAGACAGAATAGTTCCTCTCGGGTATCAAGTTTCGAAACATGTAGAAATTTGTGTTTTCTGAGGCTGGGATATCCTACGAAAGTAGTGATTTGATTTTAATAATGTTTTAATCATAAATATATATATATTTCAAAATAAAAGAAATACAAGATCCACACATTGTGTACAAAATATGTTAACAAATATTGTTAATTAAATATTCTGAATCTTTTAAGTAATTGACCGTCTATACGTTACTAAATCACATTCTACCCAACAAAAGCTATGAGTTCAAGATTGATATTTCAGAATCTTTGTTAAAAATGTATAATATATTTTGTTATAGTTCCTAGCTACTTAGTTACAAAAATCTATGGTACGATTTTTCTTGAAATATTTCTCATTATTTATTTTTTTCTTTATTAACTATAATAATTAATTTTCCAACGATAGAAAACTTCGATACATAAAACATTCCTTCTGTAAATCTTGTGTAAAACTAATCTGAAGAAAAACACAGGAAAGGAGTCTAAATGTTCGAGATAAATAGGTTTACTTGATAGAAAATTCAAGATTTAAGGAGATATTTATAAGTCACAAAAGGTTAACATAATTATAAGCTGCGTTCTTATTCATACTGCTCAATTATCTGTTAAATATATATACATACCCAATCTATGCAAGTAACGTTCGCAGAGTATATCGTCACCTTGGAACCAGAAGGTACCATGTCCACTTCAACTACTTTTGAGGAAAAGCAGTTTTAAAGTTTGAAGTCCCATTTAAAGTCTGTATAAGCTCATTACATTTCTAATCACTTGGAGATCGTTTTGTGAGATAGTAGTTTTGGAGTTGATGACCTTCAGTACAAGGTCTTTGACTGCAGTGTTAACACTATTTTGTCAAAAAGTGGATATAGTGCCTTCTGGTTGTAAGGTGACGATATGTATAAAAGCATATACACCACACATATATCTACATATACCTGGACGCAGTTCTCATTACATACTTATGTATTCTCCCTTTTATATATGTAACGAGGAAACGTCAAACGTTCTAAGTTCAAAACTTGAAATTTTAATAGAAGTATACGAAAAGGTCCACGTATACATTCATACATATAGAAACTCGCTCTCAATTTTTTTTTACGAAAATGTACTTTTTTTAATAAACTTACTGACATTCTAAACGGCCATAGACTACGGCCCGTGGTACTCAGAACATGATTTCGCCATGTAGAAACGTTATGAAAATGTGTCTTCCTATAATAACCTTAAATGAATCGATCATGTGAATGGGAACTGTCACAGGAACTAGAACCAGAATAGACGTTACGTTCTAGTTACGAAAAAAATCGTTCATGAAAATGTATCTTCTTATAATAACCTAATGAATCAATCATGTGAATCGGAACTATCACCGGAACTGAAAATTTTCAATGATAAGTTTATAAGTCGGTGACAATGGATTCGTATACCGTCATGATTATGGGGTCACTGAGTTTGACTCATCATCCCGCCAAAAACTTGGTATCGGGTTAGCTTTTCTATATCGCAGTGAATAGAGACAGAGATGGAACTAAAATCTAAACTCACTCACTCACTCACTCACTCTCTCAAACAATATATACGCATCAGCAACCATGGCTACTCCTCCAGATCTCAACTTCCGCACCTCCCCATACCTGAACACTCTTCCCATCGTGGCTGCACCTTTAACGAAACCTTTTGGGTCAGTATCCGGAAAACCCTGAACCCTGACTCACCTACCATACTTAGAAAGAGGTGGGAGCAGACTATATCTCTATCCTTTCCGCCAACCATGAACCCGGTCTCAACTGCCTGTAACTCTCTCTGCAGAGCAGTGTCGTAGTCTTGTGCCTTTCTCTTCTTCGCTCCGTCTCCTGTTGCTTTTATTCTATTTTTCAAAATTGTTTCTTCGTTCTCCCTTTCCCCTTCATCTTCATTATTTTTATTATTATTATTATTTCCCCCTCCCCTGAAATTCTTTACCCTCTTATTCCTTCAAGAAGCACCTTACCTGCTCCTAATAACCTTCGCACTTTCTTCTCCATTTGATGTTTTCTCCGACCCATCTAGTAATTTTCCCGCCTCTATAATCTGGCCACGCTGTTACCCAGCATCAGAAGGCAAATGGCGTCCCTTAACACACTAGTCCCGCATCTGTCCACTTTCTCTCCTACCATAGGAAAACGCTTTTGCGAAACGTAACAGCTTTTCTATTCTGTTTGTGAAGTTCGTGTACTCCAGTCTCAAGATTTTATTATGTAAGTATCCTTTTTTCTACCTTTTTTTTACCATCTCATATATATATATATATATATATATATATATATATATATAGTGTTGTGTGTATAATTGTGTACGTGATTTTCGTAGATATTATGTAAGTACAAATTCTTCCCTTTGTATTAAAATTTCACCTATTATATACT
>JAGDQP010001822.1:95237-114737 GCA_022664845.1 Lepisma saccharinum
GAGAGAGAGAAAGAATTTGTTCTTCAAAATAATGCACTACTTAGAACGTTTGACATTTTACTCTTCAACAAGATATAAAATTTTAGTTTGAGCTCACTCTGCATGCATTTAAAACGTTGACACACACATATAAATACACACACATTAGTATTCCCCACAATAAAACACACACACAAACATACATATACATTGTAAATTGCACTTTCCATAATCCCCATAAACATGATTGTAAAAACCAAATATCCATAATACATGCCCCACAAAAAAGGTCTTTCTTTCTTTGTCTGTATTTCTCGGAGTTATTTTTTGACACTCACTTCAGAGAAAACTATGTAGATTCATATGTCAGTAATGAACACAAATTATTTTTCGTCAGCCGTAAATTTGTTTTAAAATATGTTACATTACCACATTTTTTATTTTTTTATTTTATGAAGTATTCATCTTTTTCGTTTTTTAGTTTTAAAAATTCATGACCGGAATCAGAGTGGTCTAGCAAGAAACAAATATAATATAATGTAGTATAACAGTAAAATCTAGTCTTGTTTTTATTTATAGAGAAGTTCTCGATAATTTTCTTTTAAACTACAATTTTTTTTATTCAATTATGGTGATTTCGATGTCTTCAGAAGAATAATTAGAATCGATTATTATATTCTTCCTGTTTTCGACTACATTAATTCTAGCAAACTGTTCAGGAAACTAAAATAGTTTTTTGTTCTTGGTGTAAAATTTACAGAATACACGACCTTTTGATAAAATATTCAATTAACACATTCACCTCATGCAAATTAACGATAAAAACACATACATAAATCAACGAAACACAAAATTAATAAAAAATCAGGCTTCATAAAACTAATTCTTCATTCAACTCTAGTTTGACAAAAAAAAAAAAAAAAAATGTCCACCCGGGTAATTAAAAACAGAATACCCACCATGCATACAAAACGTACGTAGATCAGTGGGCTACAGGAGTGATATTTCATGAACTAGATCTGGTTGCTGGAAAAGTAATTATACATCTAATGTAGCTTCATTGACTATTTCTGGGATAATTTAGGTAAATTCAGATTTTAAATTTAATATGCGGTGCGGTTTCAGAATAATAATTAAAAGCAATATAAAACTTGTTTCCTTATTGAGACAATGAACACTACAACTTTCGTTTGGTCCTAACAAGCTGATGGAATCTGTCTTGAAATTAATTTAATAATATTATCAAAAAAAAAAAAAAAAATATATTTCTCGGAGGAGACAAGTTCATACACTCAAAGAGAAATATGTGTATTGCGAACACCAATTTCACACCTTAACAGCAGAGTAGCCCCTTGGTAGCTCACTGATCTGCAACAAATAAGACAGTACAGGACCATTAGGAAAGGGCCCAGGTTCCCAAGACACAGATATCCTAGTGGAGTCAATCGCTGTAGCCCTCACAATCTTAGGAGCAGAAGAAGGTACCCCTGTAGCCAGAGTGCTGATGACCACACTTGGTTCAGACATGATGGGTTCCTTTTGTTGGGCAACAAGAATAGCAATGCGGAACTGAAAATAAAGGAGAAATAGTGGTAAAGATTATTTTGAACACGAATGCAAATGTAATTCTAACATTCATATGTGCAAGTAGTAGTATTTGTTAAAGCAGTGACTGTATCACCCTGTAGTGATCTAGAATTATTTAATACTTGTCTAAAATGAAGTAAAATATGTAAAGAAAAAAATCCAACGCCATACAATTATCAACAAATATATAGAAAACTAACAACCAGAACTGGTTATGTTCCAAAACTGCATTTGTGGAGATGGTAACAGAGAAAGATTAGTACCGGTACATTCATTAAACATCGGAACTGATCCTCTTAAAAGACAGATTCGTTAGAATTTTAATATGAACATTTTTGGCAGAGACAGCACAAGGAACAACATGTGTATTGCGGATTTAACCGGTTTTCACAACAAGATAGAAATAACCAGTTCTGGTTGTCAGTCCTTGATATGATCCTTTGAATGAAAATAAATCTACAACTGTTTCCTGCCGTAATTAATATAAAACAGCATTTCTCAACCTTCTATATCTTGCGACCCCGTTTCACCATGCTTTCTAGCTGGTGACCCACAATTATTTTATTTTCTGTACTATTTGCTTTTCATTTCAAAACAGTTTATTTCCTAATTATATTATCAAAAACTACATTATCTTTAGTAATTATTAAAAACAGCAAGCAAAATAAACTGCTTCTTTTTATTTATTTGTTTTAACCTACAAAACCCTAGTTAGATTTATTTTTCACCTTCCCTCGCGACCACCTTGCACACATCCCGCGACCCTCTTACGGGTCGTGACCCCCAGGTTGAGAAACCCTGATATAAAACATTTACTTTAATATACATATATAATAAGATATATTTAATATACAGCGAAACTGAAGAAAATAGACTTAATTCCTAAATTCAAGACGCGACTTCACACGAACTTACTGAAACACTGGTTCTATTCTACTGAAAGAATATCTAAATAATTCTTAAATGACATTTGTTAGTGAACTTTGAACAATTTCGTATTTGTAAATACAAAAGCTTAATGTAATTATATTTTTCGTAGTGTATTAATAAATTAAATATTGCGTAATTGTTTGTAGGTAGTGGGTATATTTGTACTGGAAACTGAATTTATTATCATGTCTTTTAACTTGTATGTATGCCTGTATTATTATCTTACTGTTATAATGGCGTACCCACTTCGTATGTACGTACATATGTTCTTTATATGAAAAAGGACAAACAAATGAATCAAATCAAAAGTAATATTTTTAACTCTCGCTTTTGGATACAACTTTTGATTTTCTTCTGTCTGTATGTAACAATAAGCTCATAGAGTTAGGAATATAAATAGAGGGAACCTTAAGCTGTTTTGAAGGAGAGCGGAATGAAGCCAAGAAACGAAAGGGACGGGGCATTTCGACCATCTTGTGTCCCCCCATATTCAGAGACCCTCTTTTCCGAGTATTGGCTCTCTCAGGTGCACTCATCCTCTTTCGAAAAAGGCAATCCTCACAGTACTCGGTATAGAGGGACTCTAATGGGGCCACACAAGATGGCTGAAGATGAATCGAATTTGGCTTCATGTGACGTAATGTATGTTCTCTCTATTTTCTTCCTAACTCTATGAATAAGCTCTTAGCCAACATTGGTCAGATGTGAACGGTTCCAGGATTCCGGACAGGATTCGGCAAGATAGCGGCTTAATGGATGGAAGCCGCTGAAATTCTTAGTGTTTAATTTGCTCTACTTCATAGTGTTTTCAGACTTCGTTCCTAGAAAATTTAACAAGATATTTCATATAGTGATTCAGTGTTTCATGTAATAGTGCTCCAAGTTTGAAATTCAAAATTGATAGTGAAATATACATCATAAAGTGACTGTGACTAGAGTTAAAGAGTTGAACTGACACCTATGGAGGACTGTAACCATAGCAACAGGTAAATAACTGACATTAAAACATCAATTATAAAGACTGTTAAACTGTCATATATTACAAATAATATTAAAAACAGCAATTGTTTAAACAAATGTGCCATGGATGGGCTTAATTAATGCCATTTCCGCACTAGATACTAGATCAGACCAGACCAGAACGGTTCCAGCGAATCAAAAGGTGAAATCCAAAATTCAGCAAGTAAACAGAAAATGTCACTTTAACGTTCCTTAGTACCAATGAGTTGATGGTCTGCAAGAATTGGCGCTATATCAAAGAAAATAATAGTCTTAGTCTTGATTCTTCCTATCGCGGGCGAGAATCAAAGTTCATACCCACAGCGAAATCGTTATAATAAGTGACATTTAATAATAAATTAGTAATTTGATATAGTTCTACAGTCTATCGTTAATTTTATTTGACATCTTAAGGTCAGTTATTTATCAGTTGCTATGGTTACTGTCCACCATAGCCTGTCAGTCTCTATACTCTCTTGTCACGGTCACTTTTGATGTTATTATCACTATTAATTTTGTATTTTCGTGATGAAAAACTATGGTATAAAAACACTGTGACACTATATAACACAACTGAATATTTTTTCTTGAAGTGAAGGCCGAAAAAGCTTTTGGAATATTGTAAAATTATCACAGATTTCAGTGGCTTTCTTCTAGTAAGCCGCCATTTTACCAGTCCAAATAATATTACCGATAAGTGATTACTAGAAGTTTTCACATATACCTGTAGATGTCTACTAGTATTCGATAGTATCGACAGTTGCGACAGAGTTGATGCCTTCAGTTTCTAACCAAGGATGTTCAAACAGAGGATATGCGATTTTTCCAAGAACCTGAGGCCAAACGTCACAGCTTAGTCCCGCCCAGTTAGCTTACTTACTTCAATCAAAAACGTTGTTTGTCGGTTAATAAAAATGGCAGCAAACTTTGTAGTTGTCTGCTAACCAATCAAGTGCGTCGGCTTCGTCGATGCTCAATTGTTTCTTGGCTTCACACTCTCGCTGAGCATGAGATAAACATATCCTTTATTTGAACATATTGCAAGCTCTCTAGTTGTTCGCTAACCAATCAGGTACGTCGCCCTGGTCAATGCTCAGTGTTTTTTTTTTTTTTTGCATTTTTCTTTCTCTGCACATGAGAAGCTACTAGCAAATCCTCTATTAGACAATTCTTGTTTCTGACCACTCAACTGTCATTCTTTATTTAGGTAACTGAACTTTTACCTCGTATAGACGAAAATGGACATGCAATCAAGCGAAAAGAATATATAAGTTTAGAAGGCAAAGAGATACAAGAGCAAAACCAATATAGAAGGTAAACAATATTAAATTTCTTAAAACATTTTTTATAGAAAAAACATAACGACTATTAATGGTAGTAAACTTCATTGACATCTTAAGATAATGAAAATTAATAATTTACCCCAATGACATTTCTCGGCGGTATCACGTGATATTATTCCCGTCCGCCGACCTACTTGTCAGATGGCAACACAAGTCTTTTTGTATAGGAGGCACAGTATAGCAAGAGGCACTTTTTATTATTTGGCTATATACAGATAAGACAATATAAACATAGTAATTTCTAGGCATTGTTTCCATAACGACGCTAAACAGATTTGTTGTTTTGAATTTATTTTAAAGCTTTAGGCAACTATGGATCAGACCGTATGGATGATGGGATGGATTGGTGGAATGAAGAAAGTGGGAGGAAACGGGAGCATTCCGAGAAAACACAAGCACATGGTGTTTGTCCACCACAAAACCCATATGGCATGAGTAGGGATCGATCCGAAAACTAGAGATGAGCGCTCTACCAACTTAGTCTCACAGATTTGTTGTTGACAAGGCTGTGCACTACCAGCATTTATAGAACTAACAGGTTTCCTCACTCGTAACGTCACTGAAGTTTCCAAGGATGTTAAGAGGATAGATAGAGAGAAAAAAAATCAGAACGTAACAAATTTCAAAGAGTGATAAAAACAAAGTGAAAGTGATCAGCTTGTAGAGGCATGGTTTTATTCCTTTGTATGTTGCTTAATTAATAGTACAAATTTAACCAAATTAGGATATTAATACTTAAATTATGTGTAAAGACCACCCTCCAAAATTCTGGTTGAGCACAGCAAGATGACCAACTGACATTGTGACGTTCGGATTATTTTTTTTAATGTTGGCCTTTCCTCTAATTCTAACATCCTTGGAAACTTCAATGTGACGTCACGTGTGAGGCAACTTGATAGTTATAAAAACGTTGGTACACTACCACTGAACAAAAACAGACTCAGCGTAAGTTCAGCATTGTAAAAGTGTCTTCCTCAAACTCCTACCAAATATGTATATTCTCATATATATATTTATATTGAAGTAGCTATTTTAATATTAGAAATCTATGACAAACCACATAGCTCCATTTAAAAATTCTTGACTTCTGAGTGAGCTAATCTGACAATTGAGAATGTTTTTTTCTTTACATATTCTTTCTTTTAGTTTCTTCCTGTTTTCTTTTTTGTCTAATGTATTCAACAAAGTAACCAACACACAAACACGTTTGTGGAGAAAGTTCGTGATTTGATCTTTTCTATAGGATTATATTTCCGTGGTAATATAGTATTGGTATGCCTTTCAATTAATCTGTATGACTTTCAGAGTTTCCACCTTACTTACGCCACTGAGATAAGCAAACAAGAAATACAGACACTTACCCTGTACTTTGTATACGGTTTCAAGTTATCTACACGACGACTGGTTTCAGAGCTCCAAGTTTGATTTCGATAATACTGCCAGGCTCCTGGTAACTCTGCATAGCTCCACTGAACCATGTAACTAACATTGGGAACATTCGAGGCTTCCCATTCTAAACTGAGCGATGTGGCAGTAAGGGTATCCGCTACTAATGCAGGTGCAGGTGGGGTTCCTAATTCATCTGCAATAATAAAATAGATTAGAGGTTATTATTAAGTTATTTAGGTAATTTGGATCGATTTCGCTTACGCAAGATATTGTAAGTATTCTTACTTATTCTTTTTGAATACATTACACACATTGATTGTCCTTATGAACTTGACATTTATTTTCAGTCAAACAGAATATTCTTGAACAAAATAAATGAAAATTCTTTACATGTAAATTAAAATAAATAAAAACAACTGCAAAAAATGAGCTTATTTAATTTGTCTAACTCGAGAAGATTAATATTATCTGAGAAATCAAATGCCTTTGAAACCAACAGTAGAAACTTAAATTACAATAATAAAGGAAATGAAAAATAAAAAAACCTCTTCCGACATTCCACCGAAATTGAAACTGAAGAAGAATAAGCGATTCCATAGGAAATACCAGAATTAACCACTCTTTCGCTGTCGATAAAGGGACAGGCACTAGATAAAATAATGCTGTGGATTTCTTTCGAAATAACTTTGGCACCTCAGGCCTACAATATAGTTTTCTGACAATTGATTAAAGAACACTAAATGCAATCTGAACTTGGCAGTCACGTTTGGACGAAACAAAAACAAAAAAAAATGATTACAATAATTTATATTTTATTTTCGCTCTATGATCAGCAGGGGTAATTTATCTGAAATTCGTAACTTGGGAAAAGGATCACTAGATGCCACTATCATCATTCTCTTGGAGATAACATTAATATACTTAACTAGTCTGTGTTTCATGCGCTTGGGTATATATTCCAGAGAGGCAAAAAAAAAAAAAAAAAGCAATGAAATTATACGCATAATTTGCTGCATTGAGGGAAAGAAAAATAAGAAGATTGTTGAAACTTTCGCACAACTACGAAATATCTATATCACTTAACAATCCGGTACACTTCTATATAAGACTCACTTGTTCAGCCCGTTATGAGATTTGCTCCATATATAGAAAAATGAAACTTCCACATTGCTTTTGGAAACGTAAGACACAATCTTTCAAGACCTGTACTAAGAGATATCCCAAGCTAACAAAAGTTCTGTTTAAATTGATTGTACACTGTATGCGTATTTCTACAAACTTATTATTGGTCAACAGATTGCGATAACATGCTGATGTACATCACGTAGTTATACCCTCTTCTCCTTCTCAACACTATGTTCCCGATCAAGTAGAACCAAAGCTATTTGACTGTAATGATCTCACCGGAGTAATTAGGAAATTAAATACATAAACGAAACGAAAGTACATGGTATGTATGCACATCTTTGCAGAAGGCATACGCTAATATGTAAGGTTAATCAGAGAATATACGGCGTATACCTCCCGTATACCCTTGACTACAGCCCTGCGAAGATTAGTACTTATGCGACCACAATAATACAATATACATCTCACAGCATTACTGAGCAATACAACAGAGTCACTATAGTCGTTCCGCTATTGCTCTTCAATGTCGACAAATACAACCGAGTTAACGCTTAAGCCTTTGAAGTTAACAGTCATTGGTCCCGTGGGCTTTAGTCAGGAGCCGATCATTGCGAAACTTTGAATCCTTAGATGTTGCAATCTTTTGTCTCAACAAAACTGAATACAAATTCACATACATACTCACAAATAAATGGAAAGTTCAAAGAAAAACTATTCAAAAATAAGAAAGAATACTCGGAGAAAACTGCTTTCGAAAAAAAAGAGTTCTTCAATCTTCCTATAACTGTGATTTTTTTTTTAATATACACTTTTCTCTTCCTGCAAAATTTATGACTAAATGTCGCTGAATTGAGGGGAAATGCCGGTGTTCGACAACGCTTCTTCAATGTAAAAATAAGAATGTATAACACTTTCAACCCCTCACACACTGCATCCTATTTACCTCAACAAAGTAAAATGTTATAAATTTACATTATTCTCGTCACCTTTGACGAAAAGAGTACACGTAGGAAACAAAGTATCTTACCTCTAACCTTATTAACATACATCGTCACCGCTGAATTACAGCCCATAACACAATAGAGATCTTTGTAGAGAAACTCGGCAGTTCTATTCTAGAATATAGATGGGAGAGCAAAATCATTAACTGAAATCAATAAATAAAGGTTGAAACAAAATTAATATAAAAATTAAATGGATTGAATACTGTTACGAATGATACTTCTGCTCAGAAATGTTCTCTGTCGTGAATTATCAACACAATGTCGAGCATACAATCATTACAATAGCCCGCTAGTGTAACTATCTTGATAGATTCAGACATCAAATTTATATTCTCGTAAGACTAATTATTTCCATAAAGATAATAACAGGTTACAGTTCTCCGTTACATTTCGTAGTAATTAACGCTTAGATTTCTAACCTATGGAGTACATAATTTAATTACCCTTAAATTCCACGATGACAGACTAAGGAATTCCACTATATAATCTGTAGAGATTTTAGTTTCCTCGAATATAGTCAATAAATTTTAAATTTAACTCATTCTCTACCACAGTGATCTGCTTAAGAATTGTGACTTTAACCCGTAGAACGGAAAGAGTTTCTTTGTTCTTTAAATTGCAATAACAATAAAAACAAAAACCTCGAAGATAGCGTGTTTAATTCACACCTTCAAGTGGTTTCCTCCGTTTAAAAAAAAAAAGTTGAAAGCAGTAGAGCATTTTGATCCGGTTTATGTATTTTCGAAATAGAAACTATATGCTGAAAGTACTTTCGATACAAAAGATAAATTACTAGTTAAAATATATTTTCGATACAAAATAATTACAAAAGTATAAAAAAAATGAAATACGTGTATTGTTGATACTGTACAACACTAGCGGGAACATGTGTAAAAATGGCTAAAAGTCTAAAATCAACAATTAAAAACGTATAGTTACATTATTGGTATTTCACTCTAATTGTAGTTTGCAATTATTTATAACGGTTAAGATTTAGCTATAGAATAGCTAAAAAGTTAAGATTATAGCTACATACCGGTACATGTAGGATTTTTTTTACATGCATGAAAACAAGCAAGCATATTAATTATTCCTATTAATCGATTGATATAGTAAAAATAAACCAGGTTAATGTCTTCTGTAGATACAATCATAAAAATACTTACACAGACATTTTGACAAGTAAATTCCAAAGCTTTTCTCCACACGTGACATCCTCGAGAACACTGAAAAGAAAAAAGAGAAAAAGAAAATAATTAATGCAAAGGAATCGTTTGCTATCTTATTTGCTGTAAACAAAGTATGTAATAAGTTGATGTTAGAAGCTTGGACGGCTACTGTCTAAAAATTACGAAATCCAATTTCACAGAAGTGTGTACAGTATAAAAAACAGTAAAACAAGTACAAATAAGTATAAACTTAAGGTGGACCCGAAAACAACGTACTGACGTGCATGTTAGGTATCAGAGAAGTTAAACAAGATGATACTAATATGACGAAAGTACATGTCTTTCACATAATATTTATATAAATTATGTGAATGACTTTTATGTGAAAACGTTTAAATTTTCACATTTTTTTCCTTTTCAAAGTGGAGGCCCATCTTACCAGTAAGTTAGGGAGATCAAGCTCAGCCCCCTAGTCCCCTCTGGTTACAGGCCTGAGCTGAACCCAAATCTAAATCAGTTTCTCCCACTGTCAGAATACTCGCAGAAACCGCCAATTTCTCATATCAGTGACCAGTGAGTCATATCAACCTGGTCATAGGGTTGCCAACCGTCTGGTATTTTACCGGACGGTTCGGTTTTGATCCCTTATCTGGTGTCCGGTACGACCTCAAAACCGGACATAAATGTCCGGTAATTTTCCTCTTACTAGTCCTATTCTCTGTTCTATTCATATTATTTTTTAATTCTGTGGAAAGTAGATTTAGTTGAATCTGGATTCTAAAATGAACCGCATTTGACAACCGGCTGATCACGGCCCTAGCGCAATTCCATTCCGCAACGAATTTGTTGTTCCGTCGCAGAAATGTTATCGTTTGCAAGGTGGCAGTGATGCCAATTTGGCCTATTTTTGGATAATCTAGCATATTTGGAGAGGTATTTAGCCATATAAATATACGAAATGCTTATAGCCTTAAATATAGCTTATTTTATGAAACTCTTGCCATTTTTGGCCTTTTTTATTAGCCATTAAATGATTTCCAAAAATACTTTTTTCTTTGAAAATAAAGTGTAAACTTGAAAAATAAGCCTATCTGTCATTATATATAATCGTATTGATTCATTTCTCAAGACAGAGGATGTTTTATTACGCAACAAACTCGTATTTCTTATTATTTTTCTCTCTCCCCACCCCACAGATTTAGAGCTACTCAACAATACTTGTCAACTCAGATAATAATTTTATTGTCGCTTCCGTAACTGCCCCATTTGCTACTTTTTAATAATTTTAATTTCGCATTTCATTGCAAGATTCTTCAGCAGCAAGATTCATTGCAGCAAGAATGAGACTCTTGGAGTTTTCTAATACAAATTTAATAATTTCTCGGTTCTTCAAGCCCTGGAGAGTAGAGGAGAGCGAAGCTAGTACGACTTATTTTTCAAGTATATTTTGTGCATGCCATAATTATATTGCCAATTTTGCTTTTCTGTTTTAAAGTACGATGTATTATTGATGGTAGACTACAAAAATTACATGTGCCGACTCAACCAAGACTGGAATAGGTAAGTTTAATAAATGCTTCGAAAGTAACTAAAGTTATTAAATTAAAACTCCGAATCGCTCAATTTTATGTGAAGTAATAACTTTCCGCCAGCCCCCTTCCCTGTGGGGGGTGTTTACCCCCAAAGTTTCTACAACCCCCCCCCCCCCAACCTTGACAGTTTTGCTGTCATAAATCGATAGAAGTCGTACAAAACTTCACTTACTCCCTCCCAATTTTGACTTTACACCCTCTCAAACTGAAAATCCTGGCGGAAACTCAGATTGTTCACATTTTTGACGAGCGATGATGTCACAACCTTAAGAGTAAACGTACTCCTGGAGGGTGTCCGGTATTTCCATTTTCAAAAGTTAGCAACCCTACTCCGTCAGCCCTAAAAAAGTGCAAACTAATTGATAATAAAATATTGACGTTTCGTTACTATCATTTCCATTCTCAAAATAACAGTTTTCTAACAAATACAATAATGATATTCTGATCATTTATTAGGAATGCTACCAAATGATGTGTTACTTCAAGTTATAAAAAATGTAATTCTTCTCGTAAATAAGAACATTTGTTTGTTTGATATATTGTATATCAATCTTTCACTTGATCGTTGGCAATTGAATTTAAGCCATACAATAGTCTCAAATTTTAATTTTTGCTTTAAAGTTTACCTGATATATAGCCACTGCTCATTTTAAATATGTTTAGCTTCTTTATTTAAAAATAATGTTTTCTTTTATTTCATATATTAAACAAGCATATGCCATATTGATGTCTATGTAGCTTGAATGGCCTTGACTTGACCTGAATCTTCGCTTTAAGGACGATTGGAAGAAGAGGGTGACAGCTTGAATTGTCTTGGCACGCGACAAGAGTATCCTGCGTCTTTAATTTCCTGGGGAGACGCAATTGATCTCAAGAGCTTTTATGTAGAGTGCTCTTAGCACATAGTAGAGACAGAACGGTTTGCTTCTTCTAACGGACAACTACGAATATGAGGTTCTTGTATTAGCTTCATGTCTCTCATAAGATCTACAGCAAGTTACACCTTCCATCTTATTATTCAAATTAATTCATTAACAAACTTAACTATTTTTTTCTTACTCGTAACAAGAATGTCAATATCTATTGTCTGAAGATTTAATTTAATCCATATAGGCCTACATAGGACATATTATGCACAGTTTAATTTATAAATAAAATTAATTATATTTTGTTGTTTCCAAAATCTATATTCCCACAAATGTAGTTGAAATGTTATTTACCGATAGACAGCTATGGCCTAAACCCATCACATATTTGAAACCCACGACGTCTCGCGACAATGATTGCTCTGGCGGCAAAGCAGGGGAAGTTGGCGGTCAGATACTTGGTCTAGATACATATCAGCTGAAAATGAGGAATATGCTGCGAAATTTCAGTTAGAAGGTCCAGCAGTAGGAACAGTGATTCCGCCATACCCCCCTGTGGGGGGTTTACCCCCAAAGTCTCGACCCCCAACCTTGACAGTTTTACTGTGAAAAATCGATAAAAACTGTACAAAACTTCACTTACACCCTCCCAATTTTTACTTTACACCCCTCGAACTGAAAATCCTGGCGGAAACCCTGATTAGGATTCAACACTGCGTGCCTCTTCAGTGTCCAACCAAAGACGACGACCGAAACCACTGGCCTATGGAGATTTGAAGAAATGCTAGTGACTTTTGAATACTGAAATGTTACAAACACATCTTCAAAGTTACAAACACAGTAAATCTAATATGGCGCCATAAATCAGTTATCTTACTCACAATTTGCAGTACAAACTAAAAAACTTTTTAATTCAATGAATGTTTTCTCTCATAAGATTTTAATTATAAACGTAGTGGTACGGAATCTACTTTAAATTAAAGGTATCATCCTTGAGACAATCTCCATTCCATGGAAGGCAGCGGGAAAAATCTATCCTTTCACCTTGCTCAGGGGTCTTCTACCGGACAGAACACCGATAATGATAGTATTTTATTTTAATGTGTAGTGCGAAAACTATAACCGTCAGGTGGCATCACGGGTTCTTGTTTATTCGGAACTATTACATGGAGTGTCATATCTTATTCTTTTCTGTGACACATTGCAAATTTGACCATGAATAGTCCAGTGTTATCCAATTTGTTCCAGCTTATCCATTTCCTTATGGATACTACAAACAGACACAACCAATAATAATAATAATGTAATGTAATATTAATTAGAGTGCTATGAACAGCTACAGGTATTACTGGTTGCAAATATAGCACTGGTCAAGAAATATAATGAAGAATACATACATGAATTGCAGTACAAGTACAGAACAAATAAAACAAAATCACAAAGTTGACAAAAAATAAACCATCATAAAAAATTTCAACAACCTTATTATAGAGTGATCAATTACTATAATGACGAATTAGTCTTTTAATCAACTTCTGTCTATTGTTAGGAGGAGAGAGTAGATTAAAATGTCTCGTTTGGTACAAGGGCACACAAAACTTTAAGTTTCTTGCAAAATACTCACTTTGCGCTTCATTTGTAAGGATTTTATCCAAGAACTTCTTATCAATGTCGTTTCTTCTCTTAGCCAGAGTTTCAGTGTTAAAATAACTACACCAATGAGTGTAGTTATGCTTAAAATAAGGTAGTTTAAACTTATAACATAGAAGTCGGAGGAAGCATCTTTGTATGGCCTCAACCTTATATGTTGAAGTTTTCGTAAGATCATTCCACACATTTGAGGCGTATTCTAGTTTGGTTCTTATTAAAATTTTAAATAAAATAGCATATGTGTTTAATACATTAAACTGATTCCATTGATTAAAAATAAAACCAATAACTTTTCTATATTCGCTGGATAGATTATTAACATGTTTATTAAAGTTCAATTTGGATTTGAAGATGATACCGAGATCCTTGACTGTGTCTACTTTCGTAATTATATTATTATTAACCTTATATGTACTGACATAAGATTGGACTTTGTTGGTATAACTTACAACTTTTGTTTTCTGAGAACTGTCCGACATTTTGTTTCTAGCACACCACTGTTCTATGCGATAAATATCTAATTGCAGGAATTTATTATCATCACTGTTATTAACTTCTCTGTAGATCTTTATATCATCCGCATATAGCAATGCCCTGAGATAAAAATTGCTGAATTTTAGTCTAGATAATCCGGAGAGGCGAAATTTAGCAAGATTCTGCATCATACATAAGATTTTCTATACCAGGCTACGTACAGGTTTGTTACTCAGCCATGACCAATCTGTACAGCCGCTAATGGACGGAAAATAATGTCTACCCCTCGTTAGCACTTGCAGGATACAGAAAATCCTTTTAATGCAATTTGAAATAGTTTTGTACGGATACTACACAGTCCCACTCCTGTGTACGATCCTTACGATCCCACAGACTACAAACTACCTAAACGGATTTTCCTTCTGCGTAGTAATAGACTGGTTGGTGATGGCGCGTAGTGGCTGAGAAGCAATTACCGTGTATTACAAGAAAAATAACGGTTTGTGATACTGGCCACCGAGTAAATAAAGTGAAAATAGGAGTGTATTGGCGGAGGTCTGTCGGCAGATATTTCGTGCATTGAAGTGAACTAAGCAGAATGTGCCTCTCTGTTACTTTTAATAAGTTTGGATTTGGTTGTCTAATTAGGACATTTGAAGGTAAGTTTGTTTGTTTGTTTTGTATACATTTGGATTCTGCAAAACAACTTTTCCTATTTATTTTTACAACGATCTGTGGCACGTGCTATGTAATTGGTTAAAGAAAATTTGGGGTGGATTTTCTAGATCACCACACAGACAATCCGGAGCACAACACAGAAATTCTAGACCACGATGTGTAGTATAGTCAAAATAATCTAAATCGCCGCACAGGAAATGAAGTGCATAACCCAGAAATTCTGGAAAAGGGCTTATAGAAGTCGAAGGTGTGGTCTAGGAAATCTACAGCAATATCCAGAAAATACGGAATAACCGCTAGAAATTCTAGAATACCGTTCAAAATGTCCAAGATGTAGTGCAGAAAATCTAGACCACCGTCAGGAAAACCAGGAGTACTGACAAGAAATTCTAGACTTCCGCTTAAAAAAATCAAAGGTACAGTCTAGAAAATCTAGACTTCCATCAAGGAAACAAGGAGCATGACCAAGAAAATCTAGACAAGAGCTAAATAAATCAAACTTTAAGCCTAGAAAATCTAGATTAGTGTCAAGAAAACCAAGAGTATAGCCAAGAAATTCTAGACCACCGACCATGGAAAGCAAAGGTATGACCTAGAAAAGCTAGACCACCGTCATGAGAATCTAGAACCCCACCCTGTCAGTTCTGTACCAAACATATGTACAGGTACGTCTGCGCTATCCTTGCTACCTTGGTTCTGTTCCTTCCAACACAGTACAGAAAATCTTGAGCCCCAACACAGAATGCAGTCCTCCTGCCGTGGCATGTGCAGCGCCAGGAAAGCCGCCTGTAACCGGAATCTACGTTTTTTCCTTCTAAATGCAGTCAATTTTTCTCTCAGTGTGGTTTTGAATGTTTAACTTCCTTACATAGATCATTGATAAATATATTAAACAAAAGTGGACCAAACGGTGAACCTTGAGGAATACCATTAATGATGAAAGCCTCATATGAGGTATGAATATCCAATTTAATTCTAAAAGATCGATCTGATAAGTAGCTCTCAAACCATTTAAGGTACAAGGATGTGAGGCCCAAATTACTCATTTTTTTAATCAATAACGAATGATCAAAATAATAATAATAATAATCAATCACAATAAAGTGATGGAAAGAAAATTAACGACTATAGCCAATTTTTGTTGTTAATGTTTTACCAGAAATATTTGAAAAATTATTTATAAGCATATACTGTATATAGTAAAGTTCGATCTTGTATTTCACCAAATCAACACGCTTTTTTAAGTAATAGATCAACTCTAACCAATCCTGTGCAATCTACATCTATGATTGGCCCTAAAGTTCAGGAAATAAGACAAGTTGATGTTATATACTGTATTTGGATTTTCAAAAAGCATTTGATCAAGTTCCACATAACTTACTGATTAAGAAACTTTTATTTTATGGATTTTCACTACCACTTACTGAATTAATTAATTCGTATTTAACAGACCCAAAATTTAAGATAAGGCATAAAGGCATTACTTCTTTCGCAAACAATGTAATCTCTGGGGTCTCTCAGGGTTCAAACTTAGGACCATTACTATTTATAATTTTTATAAATTATTTAATACTCTATCTCTCTTGTAATACCTTGTTATATGCTGATGATGCAAAATAACCTCGATAATGTACTTGAATGGTCCAATAGAAATCTGTTAACTCTTAATGAAAGTAAAACTATTGGTATGTCTTTTACTAGAAAAAACAATCCTTCGAATTATCCATATAAATTAGGCAACCACTTGATCGAAATGAAAACTACGGTTAAAAATTGGGCATTACTATGGATAGTAAATTATATTGTACTAAACATATTGAAAATATCAAATCCAAAGCACGTAGAAATTTAGGTCTTATAAAGTGGTTCTGCAGAAATTTTAATAGTCTTTCAACTTGTACGGTTTTATTCTGTTCCTTGGTTAGATCTGGACTTGAATATGCAAGTCCTGTTTGGAATTACAAAAGAAAATATATAGAACAATCAATTGAAGCTATCCAGAATAACTTTTTATCTTGCTCAAGTGGAAATTTAACTCGAAATTTAGTCATCTTTCTCTGGAGAATATTAGAACGTACATAGGTCTTACCAAATTATCTGACCGCCGTGTAATAAACCATCTTAAACTGTTTCATATGGCACTACATGGTCAAATAATGACTCAAGAATGTATTAAACTGAATGTACCAGAATATGATACATGTTTCTGTTTTTTATTTATTCAAATTTTGAAACATCACTTTGTCGTGTGCGGGTCGGGCTTACACGTGAGTTCTAAGCAAAGACAATAATAGAACTCCTGCCAATTTTGGTTCAATCGAACTTTGACAGATGATGTCCCTCGACGAGCACAATACAGAATAAAGGTGGTCTTCGGATTACCACGAAGACAAATAATACTACAATTGGATATAACAGCTTACTTTGCAAACGCAGGTTGCGTTTAGAAAGTGATATAAATTTCTTCGGACGCCAGGCAATTAAATTAAGATACTTAAAATAATCGCACCTTGCCAAGATAGGCAACCGCTGATACCAGATACACGCACAAATCACCTAACCGGTCCAGATGAATGGTCACAGAGATCAATTGGCTATAATCTTGCTGCAAGATCTATAAAAATAGACACATGAGAAACTTATACTCTCTAACATTAAAACCGGAAGTCTTTTGAGGAATTATACTGATAAATAATTTGAAATTAAATCCAGTATCTCCAAGAGATTAACATTCGATTTATTTTTCTTCCTTATATTTGTTTCACTAATTCTTGCGTAATTAGGCTCTATCGATGAATCCTTTGAGACTTCATAGTTTGGAAAGCTTGTCCAAAAGACATTCTTAATCGCGCCCCCACCCTCAATAGAACCAGAGGTCCTAGTGATTCGTCTACCCTAGAACCTAGTAGGTCCTAGGCAAAAAGGGTCAGAAACCCTTGCAAGAATTAAATAACTACTAAGACCCAGAAGGTATATCTTTTCTATATTTGTACTTATTGCATGACTATGTATTTGGGTGACATGCCCAGGCTGAGAGCTGTATTGTCAAAAAAAGCCCTTAATAAATGAAATGAAATAATAATAATCCTTTTTTAAGTGCGGTGAGATAGCCATTCCCCTAATGTAGCACTTATTATTGTTATTACATAACCCCAAAAGTTGGAAACTCTGTGAAGTGAAAAACTAATAATAGAATAAAATAAGTAAAATACAATTCTTTTGTTGGAAGAACAACGTCCTTTGGTTACAATTCCAAGTTATATAGACTAAGTGAGTGATAATTTTTAACCATTCTATCTCAAATGCCTTTGATTTAGGTCCTTACATTCAAAGAAATTATAAGATCTAAAGTAATCAGTGGTGATATTTACGACGATAGATTTCTCCAGGAAATATCTGCAATGGAATTACTATTAAAAGATCTAAAAACTTGTTTGTGTGTTTTTTGTTCTTTATATATTAGTTACATTCTTTGTAGAAGGGTGAATATAATTATTACATATTCAAGCTTAAATCTTGCATTTTACATTTATCATCGTAGTTTTTTATCTTACTAATTAATTTGAAATTATCAGGATATATTAAGAAAATAGAATATGTAGCTTTAGTACATAAAAAATATATAAACATATTGAATAAATGTGGGCTGAGTGAAGCCCCTGTGGAATACCATTAGCTATGAAGGAAACTGATGAAAGAACATTTAATTTTCCTGAAAAGGTTTTATTTCTTGAATAATTTTCCTAAAAAGGTTTTTACTTCTTGAATAGCTTTCAAACCAATTGACATTCTGGGGGTTGCGTAGAAGTGTATGATTAATAGAATCAAAAGCTTTCTTGAAATCTATAAATCTATTATCGAATTCAGCTCTGTCTGAAATGCCCCTTCTATCAAATCAGTAGTATGACACAAATAAGTTTCAATTGATTTACTCGAAATAACAATTTAAAGTTAAATCGTAAGTGCTCAGCAATTATAGTTTCAAAAAAATCTTTGGAAAACCCATTTAAGATAAGATCGGGTTTGGTCTTTAATTTTCTATCTTGGCTCTGTTTCCTCTCTTGTTGCGGAATAATAAAAAATAGTCTCTAATTTTGGACTACAAATAATATGTGCACCTGAAAGATTAGCGAGGGTAAAATGGACTCTTTCACAGTATTAGATTCCTTACAATGCAGAGTTTGAAATTAATACTTTTAAAAAAGAACTCAACTTTACTATGCACCAGAAACAGCCCTATCTAGTGAGTACAATAAGAAATAATGAAGTGTGAAAGCGAACATATGAAAGCTTCCTATGTAGTCCAGTAAAGATAGCCCATTTTGCGACCAAGAAAGGAACAAATTAGTAACAAGCTGAAAATTGGTATGGAAGTAGGGGAATGTGTCAGGAACAACATACTAAAAGTCCCCTAAAATCCCACTGTAGCTTTTCCTGCAATTTTAAAAAATGGCCGCCATTTTTAGACGACGGCTGGGAATTTATGGAAATCGTCACCCTTCACGTTTATGCCTCTAGTCACCGTTCTAATCATCACAAGGCCATGAATAATACATGGTTGGAAAGCTTCAAAGGAAGAAAATCTAAATAAATAACATATATTCCCATCGTGCCCAATTTGTAGAAGAAGAAGAAGAAGAAAACAGAATTTTTTGATAAAGAAGGTATATTTTCAGAAATGGTGGGAAGTTTGCAACACTAACAGTTATCGT
>JAGDQP010001823.1:6498-114718 GCA_022664845.1 Lepisma saccharinum
GTGATAGTATTCAGTTTGTAAACAAGTGAGCGCTGTAATTCTACTAAAATCGCGAAGGCTCAGAGAGTCACTTGATAAAATCTTTGACACACAAACATTCTTTTTCATAAAATAGGGTGGCAACACTAATACTTAGTGTGTCTCAGAATGGGACACCCACAAAATGTTTCTATTGTGTTTGATAATGCTTATATTAAGTTTGGTGCAGATAGATCTAGCTGAATGAAAGCAATTTGAAAAATTAAATTTTAATATAATGGATTGGCAACATTGATCGACGGGATCAATCAATACGGTTTCAACAGTTCTGAGCTATCTTAGTCTAGACCTCTCCAACGACACCTCAACCACCTCTCCACGACTTGTGGTTCTTGAGATTTGATTTCTGGACACGGGTGGAGAGACGGACTGAGCGTAATTATTAAGTCCCTTCTCTGATAACTTTGCTATCAATGGACCTAAAGAGGTCCAGAAGATTCCCGATTGTAGTTGACATAACAAACGTTTCTAATTAGTTACCCAAAAGCGTTATCTTACAAACAAGGAGACCATTTTCTCATGTATCACTTCCCTGCGATAGAAACGTCTCGATGAAAATGTTCTTTTTATTCATCACTTGCGGCTCTCAAGTTGAAACAAAAGAAAATATATATCAGAATATAGAAAATGCATTTTCAATGACATATTCAATGTATTGAGAAAATGATAAGGACATAAAAATCTGCTGAAGACATGTTCTTTACCCCGTCTGGCCTTCCTTCTCAACCTGGGATGTGTGAGAGATGAACACAGTGAACGTTTTCATTGGGACTTTTCTGTCGTAGAGACTATCTTCCGATCGCTTGGCAGGCACGTGCGTCATTTCGTTTTTTCTCTGTGAGTGCATGATTAATGGGATGTCAAAAACGACAAAAACTTTTTTGTTTACCTTGTGTGACAACAGATAACCTAAGTGAGAATTATTATTAGTAAAAAACAGGAATTTAAGAGAACTGGCACTATTAATAATTTTAATAATTGAGATCAATAGATCCTACTAAGCAAGATGATTGTGATTGGAAGAGTGTCTAATTTCAGTAAGAAAATTGCTTATTCTCATTAAAATTTCTAAACGGGTTTAGATAGATTTGAGAGTAGTTAAATACAAATGTACTTACAGAATTGGCAAAAAGGGGTTTTAAATGCCCGTTTTGTTGGAAAACTTATATTTGAATTATTAATTCCAAATTAAGTAAAGCAAAGAAATATTACCGTAATGCAAACATGGTACTGTGGCGGCACCCTGGCGTACTCTGGCTTTACTAGAACTTTAGATATTGTTATAAATGTTAATATTAAAAATAAATTGAAGTTGAATTTTTCTGTAAAAATAAGACAAGTACCGGTTTGCCAAATAAATTACACGGACTAAATTTTGAAATTATGTAGAACAAAATTTAAAATCTAAAGCAAGGATGGGAAAGAGTCCAGAAAATAGAAAGTTTTGTAGACATAAATATTACCAATGGAGAGTTAAGTTTGCATAAATACATAGACGATGAAAATACATTCTTTTTATATTCCAAATTGATTATTTAGTCTTGGTTGTTAGTGTTGCTACCTTTTAAAAAAATCAATTTTTCAAATTTGTTCCATAGGTTGCACGTATCTACACCAAATGTGCCTACAAACACTAATCGATTTAATAGGAAAATAGTGTGGGTGTTCTCGCCCACAAGTACCCGATTTATCAGTGTTGCCAATCTATTTTAAAATTCATCTTATACTTTTACGTATACAAATCCTCAGACATCCATTGATTTATACTAAATTTACATCTGGTACTGGGAAAGGTCATAGAGATAACCCGGGCGGCAAATTTTCTTTTTACAGTGTAACTGTGATTGGGGATTTCAACTTCAAGCTCTGATTGGTTCAAATAATTATACAGTGTCTCTGCTCTGTTCTGTTTACTTAAACGCGATTTGTCACAAAGAAGTCTATTTGGGTAGTCCGTCCGTAGTCAGATTTACTCGGGTCACGGGTCGGGTCGGATTGAGCTTCAACCTGACCCGACACGTTGAGAGCACTAATCCGTAGTCTGGTAATGTGCATAAGTCATGACCCAACCTGGGATCAAACACCAGGTCAGCCTTTCACAACCTTTTCATCCTGCGACCCCCTTTCTAGTCGACGACCAGCAATTATTTTATTTTGTACAATATTTGCTTCTCATATCAATACATGACAGTTGATTTACTGTATTTGATTATAAATATGCTCATTATATTATGGAAAATCCATTCAACAAATTACATTAGCTTTAGTTACTAAAAACAGCAAGCAAAATAAAATAAAATAATTTCTTTGAAATTTATTATTTTTAAACTACTAGACTTCAGTTAAATTTATTTTTTCACCTCCCCTCGCGACTCCCTTGCACAAAACCAGCGACCGCCTGGGGGTCACAACACGCACGTTAAGAAACCCTGCTCTAGTTGGTATATTGACGCTCTTTTTTGCCTGGGCCACGTTAGTAGTTTGCAAGTAGCAATTTGGAAATGCTATTAAGGACAGCACATAGTACATAACTACGTTACTAGATGTCACTAGAGATAGACCTAATCACAGTTGTACTGTAAAAGGAAAACCGTTCTGCAGGCGTGTGAGTGTTGCCAATCAATTTCAAGAATTTAATTTTTCAAGTTACTTGTCCGTATCTGCACCGAACTTGGCGTTATACACAGAGGCAGAGTAGCCAATTTTCAAGTGCCTGCTGTCGCCATCTTGATAATTTAGTTTCACAGAAATGGGAAATATTCTCTGTGAATGAGGATTCCGATCCGTAATTGAGACATAGAAAAGTAATTAAAATGTGATGTAAGTCATGGGAGGAACTTAGTTTTTGTCTTCAGGATTCAGGTAAACGCACTGCTGATACTCTATACGATTTTGATATAGTGTTTTGTTATGACTGGCAGTTTAGTTCAGTCGGTAAGACAGGACTTCTAACTCAACATCCCATATTCAAATCATACTTCATGTTTCTAATTTTTTTCTGTTGTTACCAGTATCCCAGAAAACTGAATGATAACTGCTTTTTATTGTAAATCCACCACTGGTTACATTACTTGTAAATCTCCTTGTAATAAAGATTCTGGTAGTCTAGTAATAATTTAAAGAATGGACGAAGATGTAGTTTCTTACATATAAAATAATTATAGATAAAAATATTCTTTTAATCCTCTTACTTGCCACCTGGTGTGGGCCAAGCCGAACTAGAAGTGAAACAGTGCTAGTAAACCATTAATAATATTTACGCTTTTAAGGTCCTAATAATATGTAATATCAGATACTCAGCTCTGCTTTTCTCGTTTCTGTAAACTGAATGCAGAAACAATCATTACACACTACCATTATTTCATTCCTAGTTTGGTTGAACTGACACAAAGTGGCATCACAGTAGCTATTACGGTAACCAGGGGTACCATTTGATATTTGAATCCTAAACTGCTCCGATTAGACAGTTAGTATAGATCTAATATTTTAGACCAACCTTCAAAATTTTCATCTATGACAATTATATCGAAATTGTGGCTTAGATAATTTGGTAGAATTCTCAAACATTATTAGGGCGCTTTCCAAAAACATTACTGCTTGGTATTTGTCTATTATTTTAAACTGTCTAAAAAGAATGTGTAAGTATCTTATTATTAAGAATCTTGCAGAAGAATGTATTCTGTTATTAAATGCTGATGACATTTTGAAAGAATTGGAAAAGAACGATACAATGTAACAATGACATTTTTGTTTGTTCCAAGCTTTTCATTAGTCCTACACTGAATTGTATTGCTTTTTGTCATGTAGTGTATCTCGATTCGTTAATGATATAATAACGTTAACTGTACATCTAATACTCACGTGATTAATCCAAGAAATATCAAATACGTTCTCAATACTGTCGCAGCAGTCGAAAGACTAAAAGGCTTTTTTTGGACACCTTGAGGTGTTCTCTGAATTTCTTTATTTTCTTGTTGGCAGAGAAAACAACTTTTAAAAACAAGTTAAATTAAAAATGTTTAGTTATCTTTTACAATCAGGGACGTGTTATTTAGTGTTTAGCTTCTTTCGCAAATCTTCTTGTCTGGTTCTCTTGCGGTCAAGGTAAACAAACAGAGACGCTAATTTAACCGGTGTAATCGAAACCGCCATTTTGTGTCACCCGTTATTTTTACTATAACAATGGTAGAAAATTAGGTAATCATTAATTAGTGTGTCAAGAACGTAGATCTCGTGCCAACAGAAAAGAAAAAAAAAGTTAAGTGTTTAGAGATAAAAACAATAAACTTAGTTGAGACATACTTCAGTTTTGTTTCTATTTCAGGATATGCCCTCAATAGATATTACGAATGGTACTTTTTACTGAGTTTTATTATTATAATTTTACCCGCAAACATGCTATTACTGCTTTCGTCAAATATATTTTTTCTCTCCAATATATGTAACTAATGACAAGAATTTATAATTGATAATAAATTATCAGCAGACGTTTACATAATCTTAATATATAGGTGATTCATTAGTTTCCTGACAGTCTTATATTTCTGAAATGTAGGTTGTTAAAAACGTGATGGGAATACAATCATAGTGGGGGGATAAGCGCTTACTTTAAACGCTGTAACGGTTACGTGGACGTAAACTTGAAGTCAGACATCTTGGATATAATGTTATCATGGTGAAACTTATTGGTTTCTAATACAAACCAACTGGACGCTAATACAAACCATTCATCACTCAACACCATATATGTAGATTTGTTTTAAATTTAATTTATAAGGCCTTTAGGCAGCTTTGGCTCAGGCCTCCACACATGTCGACTCCAGAAGTTAAGGGATACAAGTGACATTAACAAATAAAAAGAACATTTAAGCTTTTATATATAACCCAAAAAATATGTTACACAAAATTGTCATAATTTGTACAGAGTAACATTAATGTGTCCATGTACAAAATATGATAGTCATGTGTCACATTAATTCCGATGTATATAGAAGATTACCTCGAACTTTTTCTATTCGCTAATGTCATTGCATCCCTTGGCCTCCGGACTCCTAAAAACTGAAACACTCAGCATGAAACCACAATTGACAATTGTTGCAATGAAACTGATATTTTCCGTCTTTTGATGTATAGCAATAACTTGCCACAGAAATCTGTTTGCGGCGTCTTTCGAAATTCTAATCTTCGATTGTTGTCTGAACTTATTTTCTTTCCTTCCACCACTACTTTTCAAATTCCTTAAATGTGAAAGGCACAGGCATTAAATCTAAATACCGGTCATCATGATTGGAATTCCCTTAATCTTACCTGGTACATGTCGGGTTGGTACCTGCTAAGAAGACTGTGGATGCATCTTTCCTCATATCCTTGTGCGTCCGTTTTCTGTTCGTGAGTCGTTGATGCCAATTGACAAACATTAAACCAGCAGAAAATAATAAACAAGGATTGAGAGTATCAGCATCACTGTATCAGTAATGTTATGAAGAATTTCGAATGTGGGCCTTAACTTTGTGGAAATGAAGACTAATAATACATTTAAAACTTTTGAGGAAAGAGAATTAGTGAGGAGTAAATATTCTTGTGGATTACTGTAAATTCTATATACCAATTGAATCGCTATTTCTTAAAAAGGCGTTAGTTCAAAAAAAGTAAATTTTACAGGAGGCACAAAAACTGTTTTCCCTTTAACCTATGATAATCACTGTTTTTGTGTTACTCGGAAATTTAAGTTTTATACTCAACTTACATTACTGAAGTGTTTCTTTTAAAATTTAATTTAAATTAAGTGCTGGGAAGCAATTTAAAGTTTTGGACATGCGCCCTTTTAACAAATAGCTATTTTAAGAAGAAAAATATTTTAGTTTTTTAGTGAAAAATGAACAATTTCTTTCTAAAATGTAGGTAGTTTTTCATATAAAACAGATTACATTCAGCTAATACACATTTATAAAAGATTAACAATATTTGGATATCATTTTGCACCACAAATTATTCCTTTTTAGGTAGATTTCGAAGAAAATCCTATTGAGATCGGTACGATATGAAAGTGTGTATATATATATATAAATATATATATATATACTCTCCCAACCCGTCTGGTCAGCGTGGGAGCAGTAGACCAACTCCTCCCTTCGGGGAGAGGCCTCATCCAGTAGTGGATTGAATATGGCTGTGATTTATTTATATATATATATATATATATTAACACGCTAGCGGCCATAATTTTGAAGATATTTGAACCACATTTTTATATGTTGTTTCTAGGCTTAATAGCTCGGTTAAGTTCGTCAATGAGCAAAATCGGTCGCCATCTTGGATCCAAAATGGCCGCCGAACCCATTGTTGTATAGAATACACAGCCTAAACCGCTGGGGCTATTGAAATCAAATTTGGCGTAAAGGTACAACATCACTTTTTGATTATGAAAATGTTACCTAATGAGTTCAAAGACGCCATCTTGGATCCAAAATGGCGGACCTAAAAATCCATTTTCCACACCGTTTGAGCTAGAGATACGAAACTTGGCATAAAGGTGCATTATGACGAGTAGCTTAGGGAAATATCACAACATTTGGGAAAAGTCGCCATCTTGGATCCAAAATGACCGCCCAAAATCCCATTGTGCACACCGTTTGAGCTGGATATTTTACTTGAAGTTGTACTATCACAAGTAGGTCACGACAAAATAAGAAAACTTTCAAAAAGTCGTCAACTTGGATCCAAAATGGCCGCCCCAAAAACCCAATTTCCAAATCATTGAAGGTAGAGAAACGAAATTTTCAATGAAGGTGTATGACCAAGAGTAGGTTACAATAAATGGGGCAAATCTTCCCTTTGAGGGCGCAGCCAACCGTGGGAGGGTGAAGATGTACTCCGTGGTGGTGTGGTGCTGCAGGGAGATTTTGGTTAAGATAAAGGAGGCGCATCCTCTCAAAAGCACTGAAGTTGGGGGGCGAGCCCCGGCTCCCAGCGAAACTTCGAAATCTACCTCAGCCTGTAGGCCTACCGAAAGGGATTTTTTTGTTGTTGTTGTAGTGTTTGTCATCATTCTTGACGCCAATGTTCAAACTGTACATAAAGTTCCTTACAAGTTTCTTCAATGTAGGGAATTGTCTTCATGATACTTGCAACCTTTTGGTTTTTAGAGGTACTTTGCCTCCCGGATAGGCTACTGCATTAGGAAGTTCCACAAGAGAACGTGAATCGTGTCGTAAGACGAAGGTGTGAGTCGTGAGTCCATTCATGAACGGGAACGCAGTAACAACTCCTGGATGCTACCTACAGTAACTTCAAATGTTGATTTATAATGATTTTCTATGAGAGAAGCATGCTCACTTGGTTCACAGTCAGGGCCAACTTACTCTAACATGGACATTCTTTCGAATTCGTCACTGCTTCTGATATATGTAGGACCTCTACCAGAAATTGTAGTGGTATTTAACACAACAATTATTAATGCTACCAAAATGCTTCCTTTTTTTCTACATTACTAAAGTATTCGGCTTCTGTTCATGAAATAAACGCTTTGACGCCTGGTGGGAAACGTACCTCAACAACACAACACTGGGATCGACTGAGATCACGCGTCTAACGTTACAAGCTTTGTATACGTCCAGTAAATAGGCTGGAGTACGCAGACAGTCGAGTCAGTATGTTGTTGAATAGAACAACAATGGTTGGATCGTGATCAACGTCCAGGACGATGTTTTAAGGCAATTCTATACCCACGGAAGATGTTGTTGCTGGTGTGGTGGTCTATGGTGGGAGTAATTCATCATGTCTTTCTCAGGCCAGGTGAAACCATACTGCAGATCGTTACAGTGTTGAACTCTATGAAATACACCGCAAACTTGTTCCGTAACCATCTAGCAATGATCAACAGTCATGATGTCCTCATGTTAGATGACAATGCCCGCCCACATGTGATGCAAAGAACGGTGCAGGCTCTCCATTAGTTGCAATGTGAAACACTTCCTCACCCGCTGTATTCCTCTAATCTCTCTCTCACTAACCATCACCTCTTCTGCCATTTCGATCACTTCTTGGCAGGAAATACCTTTCCCGATGGTCGGGCGGTGCAACATGTAGTTGAGGATTTCTTCGCATCGCAGACTCCAAGCTTCTTTCGACACGGAATCCAATCGTTGGCTGAGCGATGGCAGCATCATGTGGTTGCAGACGTGACTACTTTGATTGACCAGGTAATGTAGTTTTCATTTGTTTGATCTTTGAACGTGACGCACCTGGGGCGGACATTTTATTCACACCAACCCAGTACTATGTTTGCCACAAACTATTAAAAAAAACTCTGATTTTAGATTAGACCAAGAATTCATCTTAAATTTCACACATGCCTTTGCATTTGAGAACGGAGTGTCCTTCTCACGTAATACAGCAGCTCTTTTTCTTACAACCCACTTACAGTCAAGACACCTGATTAGCGAAAACGTCAAAAGCAGTTACATCAACACTGCCAGTTATGAGTAACAGTACGAGGAGTACGGAGGGGACCATCTTCGCACAGTAAGCCGACCTTGAATGGTCTTAATGCACAAGTTGACATCGGAATTCGGCAATTCTACTCTCCAGCGTTGACTTGCGATGCGGAGGTGTACGAAATATACAAAACGTGTACCAAATTATGCACTTATAGAAATGCGAATTCCAGAATTCATCACATCAACTTGACGTGGGGTGCGGAAACTGAAACTTGTATTTGATGAAAACTAAAGAGATATACACTTAAAAATATGTACAGAATTGTACCAAACTTGAACAAAATTATGCACTAAATGGAATCCGAATTAGACTATTGCACACTCGAAATTGATGTGGTGGGCAGAATTTGAAACTTGGTTTCCTTGAATACTAGAGGTGTGCCACATCGTTTGAAACATGTACAAAATGTACACATTTTTACAAAATTATGCACTAGTTCAAATGCCAATTCGTCGATTCAGCACTCCAAGTTGATGTCGGTTGTGGAATGTAAAATTTGGTTTTCTTTGAAAGTACAGGTGTACAATGCTCTTTAAAAGGTGAAAACAAATGTACAAATCTCGTTAACAATTGAGGAGTACAAGGAAATAATCTTTTGTGGATATATTATTTCTTTCCCCGAACTCTTCGATTATGTATTAGTTGAAGTGCGAATTCGGCGACTTCGCACTGCAAGTCGACATGGGATGCGTAATTTTAAACTTGGTTTTCCTGTGAACCGTGGGTGTATAATAATATTTTTAAAAGGTATACAAAACTTGTATAAAATTATGCACTTGTGGAAACCTAAATTCGTCAATTCCACACGTTAAGTTGATAGACCCGTAGAACATGTCTCTCACATTACTGTGTTCAGATTGAAAAGTAATGAAGTGTTAACGTAGGTGAAGCTCAAAATTTGAGGAGTATAAATGATACTGCTCTACTTAGCATTTTCATTAGGTGACTACATTTTCCCTGTAGTCCCGTTTCTGCGTCTCTGTTCCTGTCCAATATATCACCTCCCAGAATACTCTACACGAATTCTGCTTAATATCATCTGATACTGTAGCGAGACCATAAGTTCAAATGTCTAATTTACGGGATTATTTTTTATCATTCTAATACGCTATAAACGTCCCTTTCTCTTTGGTACAAGGAGGTGATCTGTAAGGGAATTTTGTCTAGAAAGTCTCTTCAGCTGTAATGATATTTTTCATGGATAATGATGCACTATTGAACAATTTTGTTTTCCTGGAGTATAACATCATATCCTGTAGGAATGTACGCAATTTCTCTGGAGGTAGATAATTTGAGAAGTCGAGCCTGTTGAGTCGTATAATACAAGCTGCTCAACTACCAATTTTCACGTAATATCGCCACGTTTCAGGAAGAAAGGTATAAGTTACATTGACAAAATTTTTGCATGAGAAGTTATTCGAAGCGAAATAAATCTTTGGAAATTTACAGTTCTTTACGTCTTTGTTGCTATGTGAGTTTTACTAATATTTTTTTTTTTCATAGTTGTTCATAAAGGGCATATGTTACGCTCCACATATCTTTAATTAGCCATTTTTTTGTGCACGGGTGGAAATGTGTAAAGAACACTTGCGACCATATCAGTTAAACGCAACGATATTGGAAAATAAAACACTCCACAACTATTGTCCATTTGAATGCATGATGTAGAGGGTGTCATAAGTCCAGTGCAATCCTCTATTTTATACTTTTATTAATACAGTCGTGTCCAGTGCCCGCGGATATTACGTTTCAAAGACTCTCGCAAATTAGACCGAACACCCTAATAATAGAGTATGGATTATACGTATACCAAATACTTATGAAATAACTATTAGTCACACATACTAAAAATAATAGAACATTTATGTATTTCTGCACGATAAATATACAGTATAAGCAAAAGTTTATTAACGAACGCAAATAATTTACAATTACAGTACTGTATGGAGGAGAAAGTATTACAAAACCAGGGGTCGGATAGAATGGGGAGGTGTACATCCTAAACCAGACTGATGGCGCCATGAAGTGGGTGGAAGTTGAATTATTTACTGGATGGATCAGAGAGGCAATTCCGTCGGTTTGAGTAGTGATTTTATGGATAGTGTGTCTCTGAGTTCATTTTTTTTAAGAAACTCAGGAATTTGTAAGGTTCGATTTGTGTTTATATCATGTTTGTTGCTCTTTTGGGGATTTGTTAAGCCTGTACTGCAAAATATAGGTACATCACCCGATTCTACAGTTATTTAGATGTAATATTGTGATGATTTATTTGAGCTTATGCCTCTTGCTGAGCAGAGGCATCTTGAAATCTTAAAACATAGTCAGTCTGATAAAATGGGGAGGTAAGTCGTTGGACAAAATGAGGATCGCTACTTGTATCGAGATTGTAAGTAGATATTTTCTAAAACATTAAGCATGTTTTTCTGTAACGATAGAAAGAGGCATTGGTTTGTAAATGCTCTAAACCAGTTTGCAATTTTTATACAACCTATCAAAACAAATTAGATTTTTCAGATACCTTTCACAGTGATTTTACACATTGAACTTTTATATTCCTATAATATTATCACTGTTTTCACAGCATCTGAACTCCGAAACAGAGATTGTACTGGGTATGTTTTTGTTAAGGATTTCCGATGTGTAACACGTGGGTCACAGCACACCATACCCTCGATATCTGCCTCCTGAAGCATGGCATCTAGCTACAAAGCTTGGTGAGGACGGGCATTATCGTTCAAGAAAATGAAAGAAGGACCAATTAGTGCTGCGGTAGGAACAATACAGAATTTCCTCAATATACCGCACTGCTGTCAGGCTACCATGCCGAATGACTTGCAGGTCGGTACACCACTCACTGGCAATTGTGGCTAATACCATACATCCATCGCAACGATATTGGGATTTTTAACGCGAAGAATAGGTTAATTACTGATTTTACGTTCCCGCCAAATCAATGCCTGTCCACTTTCTGCCTCCAGACTGAAGCGCGACTCATTGAAAAACCCCGACTGAACTCCACTCGGCAGGTCCTCACTTGCGATGTGCCTCACGCCAGTTTCTACGGGCCCTAAGGTGTTGTGTCCTCAATGGGACACACACTATGGTATCCGTGTATGGAGTCTACTTTCATGTAGGCGATTGCGGATAGTTTTAATGGATATTCTGTGTCCTGTGGCTGTAAGCAGTGCACATTGGAGGTATGTCTCTGTTTGACGTAAATTCCGACATGCTGCTTGCACTAAGTACCGGTCATCGTGTGCCGTCGTGGCTAGTAAACGGCTCTGTCCTGGTCTGATCTGTCCGAGGTCAGATCGGGGAGGAAAGGGAATTTATAGGATTTTGTTTCAGGAGGATGTAAACTGTGCCACCTTTTAAGTAGTGCGAGCCTTAGCATCCTGGAAATAAACTACTGGAAATTCGAATGAAATTTTGTTATGAAATGAATTGATATTAGACCGAAGTAAGTTTGTTTTGTGTTCGTTTCTGTTCTAATTTCAAAGGGATTTCTTGCAACTGAGTCAATCAATTTTTTCATTTCTTTGCAGGTATTTAAGAAATAACATTCACCTTTACAAAAGTGCACGTGAATAATACTGATAATAGCAGAACTGTATCCTAGTCATTCTTCCGGGAAGAACAAGTAGAATAACAGCAAAAATTTATTTCGAAACTTGAAGAAATAGTTAATCTTCTTACAGAATCTGTCAGAATTACTAAACAGCTTATTACAGCCATTAAAAATATTGGTTCCGATCTGAATGAAAACGCCCTAGGAGACATGCACATCGGAGCTACATTTCCCTAAAAAATCCCTCCCTGTATAAAATTCTCTGTCTGGAAAGAATAGGAACGGGAATTCCGGATAAGATCATTGAAAATATTTTCTACAAAGCGCTGGAGGACTTTTAGGCAGAATGGGAATTAGGCAAAACGGGTACGAATCGACTCAAGAATTCAAGCAGGATTTTATCGAAACTGATGGAACTGTTTGTCATTCAGGGTATCACGTTAAATGAAAAACACCAGCGAGACCGCATACAAAACATATTGAAGGACCAAAAGAACAAGACTATTCAAATAATCCCGACAGCTTCGTATTATGAAACACCTTTGAGCAGTATTCCCCGAAAATCTAAAATTCAAAATAATTTAACATCGATGTGTGTGTGCAGCTTTTATTCAGGCGGGAATTCTACTCTATAAGGTGGCTTAACAATCTGAAGGACCTGGGAACAATCCCAGGGTTCTCCCATCCTGACTGAAGGTTTTTCCTGCCTTTTTCTTCAGCCATATCATCCCAATACCGGGATTATACCTGATCGACTACCTTCCAACATCGTTACCACCACATTAATTCGGCCTAAGCCTGAGAGGACGAAAGTCTGTACATAAATACATTCAATAAATTCAACGTGTTATCTCCAGACAGAAGAAACAAGATTACTTTTAAAAACTGAGAGATACGTAATATTGTGAGGTATAACAAAAATCTTTTTCGTTTTTCAAGTGAACGATACTGGTAGGTAACCTAATGAATACAATTATCTCTGTACCTAAAATTTATACTGGTAACATATTTGGTAATTTTCAATAAAATATACCAGACTAATCCTTTTTTCGCTTTTTCGTATTATTGTAGCACCGTTTCCCTCCCTTTTTTCTTTTAAAAAATACCCCCCAAAATCCTATCCCTGGTCATCACCATGAAGTTCCTGCACAAAATGGATCACTACATGGCGAAATCGTCCTATGGTGCCAGACTTTTGAATCACCCTGTATATTTAAAATAGTTTCACAAAACTTTTGTCTAGTCGCTCAGTTATTTCTACTGGACCAAGTTTCATGAATATGTTTTTACATTGTTCGTATTTATGCTTACAATCAAACATTCTGATGGGAAAGAAAGAATTATGTATTTTTTTCTTCCCCATAATTAGAATACCAAAACATGTGCGCATGTAAATTTTGTCCACTAGAGCGCAATTGCTTTGGGAGGTATCGATGAGTCAAATTCTGTGTGATTAAAGTGTTGTAAACGTAAACGTGTGGTAATACACTTACGTTCTTAAATTACTGAAAGAAATGGAATACAAATATGCAGTAATGGGTGCTGTGTAAAAGGTTCTACCTGTTAGAGGGTAGTGGGACAGATCAGAGAGGTACTCCGATGTCACATTTATCAGGGTTGCTCTAAATTAATTATTTCACTCTTCTTTTTCGGTTATTTCTAATGTGTTTTTATATTATTAATTACCTAATTTTCATTGAATTCGGTTACTTCTGGGTAAGAAAATATGCTTTATTCGAACTCTGATTTTACTTAAATCTCAAGAATTAAGATGGAATGATAGAAAACATTTCGTGGCATATCCTGATACTGAAGATGACACGATGCACCAATTTTTAAATATTCGACTTCTGAATACAAGAAACAGTTAACATAATTTCAAAGTCCTTTCTTATTTAAGATTTCTTTTATTATGTATGCAATCATGAACAATCGAATAGTAACCTTTCTTACAAGGGACGTTTTTCGGTTTGAAAAAGAATTTTTTGATAAGACTTGTTAAAGTTTTTTTTTTGCCTTAGTTAGGATTACACTTTAAGAATTAATCCGATGCTCCACTTTTGTTTACTATCGCCTGGATAGCTCGTTAGGAATGATGCAAGGAAATAAGAGCTGTCTTTTTGTGCCAACGGTTCGTCCTAGGGACGTGAATTTGTTTAATTAATCCTAGGATGCTATCTCAAGAAATGTTATTTCTTATCTCAGGGAAAATGACGCTACAGACAATTTAACTAATGCATGTACATATGAAATTCTATTTACAACTTGATTCTCGTCGAAATCTCGGTGTTACTGGGAGGTAAAAAGACGTTTGATCTGAAGATATTAATTAATCGGATAGCAAACGTTTCCTATACAAATGGCATTCCTTTTAAGCAAAATTACTAACTTCGACCATGAGCGAGGCTTCAACCTATGTTCATATCAAATATTAGTCATAAACATACCCCGTGAAATTGTTTCAAATTCAAATTAAAGCGAAGAGTGACAACATTGGATTGCACACCTATAGAAAACAGAATCGGCAGAATGATTCGAACACTTCTTTCAGAAAGTCACTTTATTTGGCATCAAGTGTGTTTCTTCCTAATTGTCTGGATAATTCCTTGTTATCTGACCCTATGTGCTCAGAATTCTGGTTAGAGTTTCACAGCACATTCAGAACCATATGAAATTCTCAGACCCACTGTTAGGCAAAACATATCCGAGAAGTGAAACACATACTACATCCTTCCCGATTCTGTTTTCCGTAGATGTGCAATCCATTGTCACTCTTCGCTTTAATTTGAATTTGAAACAATTTCACGGGATATGTTTATAACTAATATTTGATAGGAACGTAGGTTCAAGCCTCGTCCATGGTCGAAGTTCGTAATTTTGCTTAAAAGGCCTGTCATTTGTAGAGGAAACGTTTGCCATCCAATTAATTAATATCTTCAGATCAAATGTCTTTTTACCTCCCAGTAACACCGAGATTTCGACGAGAATCAAGTTGTAAATAGAATTTCAAATATTCTAGAATAGCCACTGCAGGAAATAAACATAGACAATTTTTCCTCTAAAATGGAAATACATTTGATTAGCGACAAAGTGTTGCTAATGACTGATAAAATCCCTAAATAAAATACGCACAGCTTTGGAGCCAGAACCGTGGATTGCTAACTCGGTACCATCACAAATTCTATATGTCGATTTATGTTATGTAAGCTTAACAAATGACATTCGAAGTTTTGCCCAAAGAATGTATCTGGCAAGGAGGGAGCTCAGTCTGGGAATTTAGTTTGTGAGCAAACGTAGTGTGGTAGTCATTTACCCTGCAGGTATCAATATACGAACACACCATAACGCACAATACTTGCATTCAGTCTCATTCACAGACCTCACTCATTTACACATATTCTCTCTCGCGTACATATGTAAATAGACTTATAATTACATAAAATTAATATACACTGTCAATTGGTCTTTCTGAAATACAAATAATTCTTAATTTCATTATCTTGCTGGGTCGCTTTCTTTGTTCTGCAGGCTGACCATATTTGGTTTATAGACATGCACTACTTTATACATGTTAGAAAAACATCATCGCTTTAAGTGTCTTTGTAAATAGATTAATAGTAGAACTTGGACAAGGCTTTAGGTATGGACAAAGGTCCGTTGCAGAGTAAGTTTTATGGTTGAAGTGATTTTTAACAAATTATTTCTTGTGATGGAACTGGAGATAGCACAGTAGGCAAGGATGCCAGTTTGTTGGCAGCTGCTCCCTTCAACAGTAAACCTTATTGGGAAGAGATTCGTAAACTGATAATTTGTTAAAGCCAGTTTCATCACTCTAAAATTCTTTTTGTGGTAATCCACACCAAAATTCACCCTTCAGTCATGAACTATATTCAAATACGTTCTTTGGGTGCAAGCTTGATTATGACTTCCTTAAAAGTAGACCGTCAATAATATCATATCGAAACCTGCAATGAAATTTTGCTAGGGGAATATGTCCTATAGAGAGATAATATTAAAAAAATTAGCTGCCCATATTAATTTCAAGGTAGAGTGATAGGGGTTGGAATATTAGTCAAACGGTACAAAAGGTATAATTTTATGATTCAATCAACAGAAGTCACTTCTGTTTCACTTACGTCCTGGAGTGAAACACTGCCGAGTTGTAGCTTCACCTCCTACACCACAGTACGCCTTGGCAGTGACGTATTTAGGGGAACTGCCCCACGAAATTCAGATTTTTTAAAATAAAATACATATAATTTTGCCTATTTTATAAACACAAAATGATTTTCGAGAGGTTCAAACACATTAATTATATCCGTAGTACTGTGGTGTAAAAGAAGACGTGTATCAAGTGAAGCAGAAGTGATTTCTGTTGTATGAATCATAAAAAGTACAGTTCTTGTACACTTCGACAAATATTCAAGCCCCTATCTCGGTACCTAGCACTTAGTATGGGCAGCTAATATTTTGTATATTACCTTTAAATAGGACGTAGATTCTTCTAGTCGAAATTGAGGGTAGTTTTTGATATGATCTCATTGACGGTCTCCTTGTAAGTCGACTTAGCTTACGTCACGAGTTCTCGAGTTATTATGTAATTTGTGACGTTGACGTGCTAACTTTGCCGTTACTGTGCCAGATAACATTTGTGTGTTAACATAATTAGGCAACACAAATGTGTTGGACTCGCCACGACCTGGTCACCTACACAGTGCAGTAATGGAGAAGCAATCAAGTTCGCTTATGAGCTTATTTGTTAAAGCAGAGGAATCGGTGTGGAAAAAGATTGAATCGTGAAACTTATTCTGATCCCTTCGTAACACATTTATGCCTTCCGGAGGAACAAAACGCCTTGGATAAACTTTGATAAATTTTATTTTGGGCCAGACTAGTAACTTTGGACTTAGGTCCGTCATGATTCGCCTTTAGCTGTTAAAATCCACACCCATGCGCCTGCCGGGACTCGAACCCAGGACCTTTGAGGCGATGGACTACCGTCGCAGACCACTCTGCCACCCTGCCGGCAAAACGCCTTGGACTACTCACAAATTGTGTGGTACTTCTCCATGACAACGCCCGCCCCCTTTCGTAAAGTAGGGCAACCGACACTATCCAAGAGATTACATTTCAGTTTTTTTTACTTCCAGTACATTTGCCTGACCAATCATCATCAGATTACCACATTCCTCGCCCTCTCTAACAAGGAAACTGTCTCCGGTGGGGCAAGAAAATCATCATGAAACTTCCACAGTCCATTGATGATGTGTTCAAATGAACACTCCTGTAGTACTAGATTTCGGAGTTTCGCGGAACACGAGTTACAGGACTTTAAAGTTTTGAAATTTTGTTCTGAACGCCTGAAGGGTAGGCAACACTTCATGCATATGTGTTAATGTTCTGCATTTCCCATTTCATTCACTTTTATATAAAAGGTTACACTGAAGATAATTTTAGATATTGGTCTGAAATTCGCGTCATTAACGCATTCATCACAGGGGGTTGGGTGCTATTGGATCACAAAATATTAGATAGCACCTTTAAATTGATCACAGTGATATATGTTCTCAAGAGTTTTTTTATACTACTGGTGGCAGTTGGAGCGCTCATGACGTTAAATAGTGTAAAATATTACCTTATCTACGAAGTTTCACTTTATAATATTTAAGAGTTGCAAACGCAATTTCCCGCAAAGTTTTTTAAAAAATTAGTAAATGATCACATGCTTTTGTAAAAATAACTTAAAGACCATTGACATGATGTATCACTTGACCCATTTTGTCATTTTAAAAAAATCATTTTTTTCCACTAGACCACAATAAATGGGACAGTATGCAATGCTTGACCACCATGGCATAATTATTCCCCATGAAATAAGAAAAAAGGTTTGGTTCGGGATTCCTCCTGGAAATCAATTAGTTACGAAATTAACAGAATGGGAAGTTTCTTTTGGGTCACCCTGTATATATATAATATTCGTATTTCGCAGGGATCAGAGCAATTAATTAACACGCCAACTTCATCAATAACTTTAATCTAACTTTTAAATGATCTTTAGTGCAACCTTTTGTATAAAAGTGAGTAGGAAATGAATAACTACAACATATATGTGTGAAGTGTTGCCTACCCTTCAGAGGCTCATAACAAAATTTCGAAAATTTTGAAGTCCCGTAACTCGTGTTCCTCGAAACTGTGAAACGTAGTATTACAGGAGTGTTCATTTGAACACATCATCAGTGCACTGTGGAAATTCTATGCAAATTTTCTTGTCACACTGGAACCAGTTTCTTTGTAAGAGGATCTAGGTAGTCGAAGGTTTGATTCCGATGAAGACGTCAAAGATACGGTGCTTGAATTGTTACGGACTATACTTAAAGACTTCTTCTATGTTGAAAAAGGAGTTTTTCCAAAACATGGTGCATCTGGATAACGGGGGAGCCGGCCGGGTGGTCGAGCGGTGTGCGGCGGTAGGCTATCGACTCAACGGTCCCGGGTTCGAGTCCCGGCAGGGGCATGGGTGTGGATTTTAACACTTAACAGCTAAAGGCAAATCGTGACGGGCCGAAGTCCAAAGTTACTAAACTGGCCTATATAAAAATAAAGTTTTTTTTACCAAAGATAACGGGGGACTAGTTTGAAAATATCCTATTTTAAAGCACATCCCAAAAATTAGTGTCAAAAAATATTGAATGTTATTTATAGAACCACCCTCGTAACTAGTTACTGTATCTTCATATTCGGTAGGACGACTCAGCGACTCCTCAAACTTTCTTTGAACTTGCTGATATTACTTCTTTTCAATAATATACCTAATAAAACTGTAATCAACAAACTGAGAGAATACCGTGTCGTTTTAATTACTTCTTGTGAGGCTGTGAACTTCAAAGTCAAAAGGCAACATATCTTTAACTCATATATTGCACCTGAATTAGCTCTCAGTAGTATATTTAGGATGTAAATTGGTTTAAATTTCTTCGTTCATTAATTCATGATAGTCTATAGTAACTTTATTAGTGATAACCACTGCTAGTGAAGGAATGTATCAGTCATCGAATCACCTGTAAATTGGCCCTTAAAAGGGGCGAAGATTACGTGAAGAATTGATGGAATCCTAATGGATACCTAAATAATTATTATTTTGCCACTGCTTCTTGTGTTCTACCATGATATATTCCACTAATTCAAGTAACTACTGGTTCATAAGTTACTGATTAGTTGGTTCATCCTTTGGAAATAAGGGAGGAAATGCATTTGTAACAACATCGCAGACACCACTATTCAGCTCTTCTTTATATCGTCTAGTAAAGAGTCCTTTGCTATTTCTGTTAAAGCAGCTGCCGTTTTTCTGTTAACCATTACTTGTTGCTGATTATTCTGGAATATTGAAGAGAGGAAACCATCGAAAAGAGCAGAGACATCTATAGTTCAAAATGGCACCGCATTATGTTTATTGAACTTGGAAACAATACTTTCGTGCGAATGTATTAGAAAGTTAAGTTGAATTGATTTAGCAGCTGGTTTCTTTGTGGTTTTCAAAGTAGAAATGATTTGATTGTGTTTTTGAATATTTCTAAATTTCATTCGACGTGTCAATTCTATAGAAAAGATTATTTTACAGTTAGAGAATTGTTTCTTTAAAGTAGAAATTGGTCATCTAATATCTACGACAACCCAATATATAGAGGAAAACAGGGTGAATTCTTTAAGTAATTAAAATTACATCTTGATATATATTTTTATAATAGTTTATTAACTGTTATTCTGGTTTTACTTTCTTTCATCCACAAGATTATCTTTTAAAACTGGAAGCATGCTATCTAGAACTTCCTGAGAACTCCGTTTCCGACTGTAGAATATGAAGCTGAATGAACTCTTTAACCAACCGAAGAATCCATTGTTCTGTAGCTCCTTCTTTGCTATTTGTCTCAAAGTTGCAACCTGATTTGGATTCATTGACATCTCTGTTTTGTCATTCTGAAATACAGAAGAAAATTAAGAAAATAAATTATACTTTGGAAGTTCGAAACGAAAGCATAGAATGTTTTTGAAGGCTGTATTTGTATGTTTGAAATTTGTATGTCCGTCATTAGACGTTTAGTTGGTAGTTGATTTGATTTGTGAATTAGTGATTGCTTTTATTTGGAAAACTCTTGAAGTAAAAGTGCTTAAGTTAAGTATAGTTCAAAATGTTAAACGAATCACGAAGTAAGCAAGAAATCATGTAATAATAATGGATAATACATTTCATAGAGTAATTTAGATTCACATATTATTTTTCATTATATTTCGTCCACTATAATCTTAATAGTAACGGAAATGAGTTTGCCTATTGATCAAAATAGAATGATATAATACAATTGAAATTAGATCACTGTGACTGATAATTAACGCTAAAGTACATTATCACAGCAGATATGAACGTGTAATATAATTGCTTTGACACCGGTTTCTTTCTTCGCCGCTTGTTACAGAAACTACAGCTTTGAAAGAGAACATAACAGCCTCACGCAGTCCAGATCATTTTCCGGCTTGCCCATCTGTCTTTTGAAAGCTAGAGGATATTGATCCATGATGACGTCATATTGTATACTGTAAGTACAAGACAAGTTACTCTTTATGATTTTCTAACGTTTCTCAGAAGACCCAAGCATTTCCGTATTAAACAGTACGCGAATAACTTCGTAAATGCTTCAGTAGGGAACAACGAAAAACATCTCTTGAACAATTTTGTTTAATTGGATCTAATTTATTTCATCATGTATTGATATTATTTAAACAAGTGAGGCAGAGTCTAGTCGGGGGACAGTCCACACATACTGCGACCAGGATTCAGCTACAATCGTTCAATCGTTGGTAAAGTTTCGCCGAGATCTGTCGAATGACACTTCAATCAGCTTCGTAGTTCCTGAGTGCTCGAGTTGAAAATTTTCGCCGGACTAACAGACCTTCTTCGATATGAGCAATCGCTTTCAGCAGTGTCGTCGACATACTTTGGTGAGACTTTCTTTGTTATTGAAGTTTGGATTATCCTAGAGGATTTAGTGTGTTGATACTGTCTTTCAAGCCATGGTAACTGTTAGATGCCTAGTTGAAAAGCCTATATCCAATTAAATAAATAAATGAGGTACTTGTTGATATGTCCAAATCCTTGATGACTTACTTAGCTTTCTAAATTTACTTACGATCAGAATGAAAAGTTTAAAGAAAAAATGTATACCTAGATACGAAACATGTTATATATATTTCGTTTTCCCTAATTTCCTGAAAAAATAAAATAAAATATATAAAATACTAGATTGAATATAGCTGGGTTTTCATCTTAGCTATTTATTTCTATTGTGACTGATCATAGAGAAAACATTAAAATTATCAATCCAGATGTTCAAGGAAGATAATATTAAGTAAAAGAAATAAATAACTTTAATATCATTTATTAATCTCATAAAGTGTTACAGCACATACTTGAAACATGATACAATTAAGCCTAAAAAAATACAGGCAAATAAATTTTAGTATTTACTTGCTTAAGTGATACTTCATAATAATTTACATTATTTCACACTGAGACGATAAACATATCTTGCAAATACCAAATATTAAACATTAGTAACCAGTAAACAATTGTACCACATATTGTTTTAAGGGGAATACCAAAGAAAAATCAATACAGTACAGTAGAATGACATTTGAAACAAGTTTTACATGTAATATAAGCTGCTCTATGACAAAAAAAAATGCACATGAGTGATACTGCTTTTTAAAATGTTGTCAACAAACGCTTGAATCCACCCGAAGAAATCCGAGCGCGAGCTGCTTGATCCGTGCCGGATTACAGAATATTCCGAACATAAGAATGCCGGATTAAAGAGTGCCTACTATAGTATGATCCATGCAGTAAATATCTTTACATCCCTGAATCACGTATAGATCGTGGATTGAGGATCTACATTGATCAACCAGAAGTACCCAATAAATGTTTTGTGAACAAACATTGCATGTGATTGCGAGCAACACAAAAAACGGATCATGATAATAGCCATATTTAAGAAACTAGAACAAACCAAGCTGATTGAAAAGAAATTGCAATTGCTAATTACTGTATCTTCATATTAGATAGAATGATTCGCCGACTGATCAAACTTTCTTTGAACTAATGATGTTATCTCGTTTCACTAACATATCTAACAAAATCTGTAATATATAAACTAGAACAACAAAGTCTCGTTTTCATAATTTCTAGTGTGGCAGTGAATGTGAAAGTTAAACGGCATCATAGTTTTAACCCATAAATTGCACCTAAATTAGTTCCTAATCATATACTTAGAATGCAAATGGGTTTACTCTGCTGAATTTCTGCATTCATCCGAAATAATTTACAGTAACGTTACTATCGAGAACACAGCTATTAACGAATGGAAATATCAATAAAAAATCACCTATAAAATGACCCTTAAAAGGGGCGAAGACGACGTGACAGAATCGATGTAATCCAAACGGATAGCAGATTGAATCCTTAAAAATTATTGTTTATTTTGTCACTTCTTCCAGCGTTATGCCATGATATATTCCACTAAGGCAGATAACAAGTGGTTCATAAGTTCTTGATTAGTTGGTTCTTCCTTTGCGAATAAGGAAAAAAGATGGAATTGGAACAGTACCGCAGATTCCACTATTCATATCTTGTTCATATCTCTTAGTAAAGATTGTTTAAGAATTCTTTGCTATTTTTGTTAAAACTGCTGAAGTTTTCCTGTAAACCGTTACTTTTTGCTGATTATTATGGAATATTGAAAAGAGAAAAGCATCAAAAAGAGCAGGAACATTTAGAGTTCAAAATGCTACCACATTAAGTCTATTTAACTTGGAAACAATACTTTCGTGTGTATGTTTTAGAAAGTTAACTTAGATTGAATTGTTTTAGGAACTGGTTTCTTGTAGTTTTCAAAGTAGACATGACTTGGTTGTGTTTGAGAATATTTTATGAAATTTTTCGACTTGGCTATATAATCCTTTATTTCACTGTTATAGAATTCTTTCTTTGAAGTAGAAATGTGTCATCTAATATCTTCGATGAATTAATATATAGAGGAAAACAGGGTGAATTCTTTAAGTAATTAAAATCACATCTCGATATATATTTTTATAATAGTTTATTAACTGTTATTCTGGTTTCTCTCATCTGAAAGATTCTCATTTAAATCCGAAAGCATGTTCCCTAGAACTTCCTGAGAGGACTGTTTCTGACCAGGAATCAGGAAGCTGAATGTACTCTTTAACCAACTGAAGAATCCAGTGTTCTCTTGTTGCTTTTTTGCCATTTGTCCCAAAGTTGCAACACTTGATGGGGTTCTTGACATCTCTGTTTTGTCATACTGAAATACAGAAGAAAATTGAAAAGAGAAATTATATTTTGAATGTTCGAAACGAATGCATAGAATGTGTTTTGTGGGGTTGCATTTGTACGTCTGTTATTATGCGTTTAATTGGTAGTTGATTTTCTTAATCTTTTTGCATTAGTGGTTGCTTTTATTCGTAACAGTCTTTCAGGTAAAGAGGGCTTAAGTGAAATCAAGTTCAAAACGTTAAACGAGTCATGAAGAAGCCAAGTAATGATGTAACAATAATATTAATAATGGTTAATACATTTCGTATAGCAATTTAGATACATTTTGCTCCTTACATTATTTTTCATTATATTTCTTCCGCTAAGATTTTAATAGTACGGAGATGAGATTACCTAGTTGATCATAATAAAACAGTTTGATATTCTTGAAATTTGATCAACTTTCACTGTGAACGATTACTAACATTAAAGTACATGATAGCACACTAAAGATGAACGTGTAATATAATTGCTTTGATACTAACGTCTTTCTCCGCGGCTGGTTACAGAAACTATAACTTTGAAAGGGAAGTAAAAACCGACACGTAATCTAGCCAACACGTCCATCTGTCTTCTTAAAGCAAAAGAATATTAACCCATGATTATGTCATTTTGTATACCGGGAGTGCAACACAAGTTGCTCTACGTGATTTTCAAATATTTCTCTGGCGAACGCCATCACCAGACATCTCCGTATTAAACAATACGCGAATAACGTCGTAAATGCTTTAGTAGGAAGCAACGAGAAACAGCTCTTGAACGATTTTCTTTATTTAGATCTAATTTATATAATCATGTATTGATATTGTTTAAACAAGTGAGGCGGAGTCTAGTCGGGGGATTATCCACAGGATACTACGGCCAGGATTCAGCTACAATCGTTCAAGCGTTGGTAACGTTTCGCCGAGATCTTTCGAATGACACTTCAATCAGCTTCGTAGTTGCTGAATGTTCGAGTTGAAAATTGTCGTCAGACTAACAGAAAAGGTTTGATATGAGTAATCACCTTCTGCATTATCGTACATATATTTTAGAACTACTGATAAGAATGTTGTTGTTATTGAAGTTTGTAATATCCTACATGATTTCGTCTGTTCATACTGTCCTTAAAGGCATGGTAACTGTTAGATGCCTAGTTACAAAACCAGATATATCCAAATAAATGAATGACGTAATTGTAGGTATGTCCGTATCATTGATGACTTACTTAGATTTCTGACTTTACTTACGATCAGAATGAAAAGTTTAAAGAAAAAATCACACCCAGATAGATGCAAAATATGCTAAATGTATTTTGTTTTTCTTGCTTTCTTGGAAAAAATAAATAAATAAAAGATATTCACTTCAGCTATTCATTTGTATTGTGGCTGATCATAGGAGAAACATTAAAATCACCAATCCCTATGTTTGAGGAAAACAATATCAATGGAAAAGAAATAAATAATTTTAATATAATTTATTATTTTGCTCATAGAGTGTTACAGCACATACTTAAAATCTAATGCAATCAAACTTAAAAAGCATAACATGCAAATAAATTTAATATTTACTTGCTTAAGTGATACCTGATAATAATTTACATTATTTCACACTGAGGTGACAAACATATTTGTCAAATGCCAAATATTAAACATTAGAAACCAGTAAATAACTGTACAACAATGCAATACAGGGCATATAAACCGAATTTCATTCCTTTAGACTGACTTAAAGCTCCTATTAGCGTTTGAGATTTTAAGAGGATATAATATTTGATACACATTAATCCTTATTTAGGCTTTGTTTTGCAGAGTATTACGTTTTAAAATGTACAGCAACTTTTACAGAAGGCGCTCTTTAATCCGGCACGTTTGGGTCAAAGATCATTCCGGATTAGCGTATGTCAATATTGTTTTAACGGGAAGACCAAAGAAAAATTAATACAGTATAACAAAATTATATTTAAAACAAGTTGTACATGTAATAAGCTGTTGTATGACAAGATAAAGTACACATGAGCGATACTACTTTGAAAAGTCCGTGAACAAACGCAATGATCCACCCGAAGAAATCCGAACGCGAGCCGCTTGTTCGGTGCCGGATTACAGAATATTCCGAACCGAAGAATGCCGGAGGAAAGAGTGCCTACTGTACTATGCTCATGCTGTAAATATCTTTACGTCCATGAATCACGTAAAGATCGTGGAAAGGGAATCCTCATCGATCAACTAAGAAGTAGTCAATAAATAAGTAAAATAAATAAATAATGTTTAGTGAACAAACATTGCATGCAATTGCAAAGCAGCACAAAAATTGAAGTTGATAATAGCCGTATTTAAGAAACTTGAACAAACCAAGCTGCTTGAAAAGTAGTTACAATGACTAATTACTGTATTTTCGTATTCGATAAGATGATTCGCTGACTGATCAAACTCTCTTTGAACTTGGTGATGTTATCTCATTTCACTAATATATCTACAAATTCTATAATCTACAAACTAGGACAACACAGTGTCTTGTATGGCAGTGAACTTGAAAGTCGAATGGCAACGTACTTTTAACCCATATATTGCACCTAAATTAGTTCGTAAACCTATACTTAGGGTGCAAGTAGGTTTACTGTGCTGAATTTCTCCATTCATTCACGATAATCTACAGTAAGCTTACTATCGAGAACACTGCTATTAACGAAGGGATATATCAGTCAAAAGTCACGTATAAAGTGGTCCTTAAAAGGGGAGAAATCGACGTGAAGGAACCGATGTAATCCAAATGAATAGCAGACTGATACCTTAAAAGTTATTGGTTATTTTGCCACTTCTTCCTGCGTTCTATCATGATATATTCAACTAGGACAGGTAACAAGTGGTTCATAAGTTCTTGATTAGTTGGTTCTTTCTTTGGAAACACGGGAGAAACTGCATTTCTAAAAATACCATAGATTCCGCTGCTCTGTTCTTCTTCATATCGCTCCTTTGCTATTGCTGTCAAAGCTGCTGCCGTTTGCCGGTCAACCGTTACTTGTTGCTGATTATTCTGGAATATTGAAGAGAGAAAACATCGGAAGGAGTAGAAATACCTGTGGGTTCACAATGATACCACATTATGTTTACTTAACTTGAAATCAATGCTTATATGCTTCAGTGCTTAAGTTGAATTGTTTTAACAAGTTCCTTTGTGGGTATTAAAGTAAACACACTCATAATTGTGTGTTCATATAACATTTTGGGGCTGCCAGTAAGTTCAGTAATAGTTACAGTATGTGTAATCATCCAGAACATTTGAAAGAATTCGAAGTTTACGTAACGCAACGTAACGTTACACACTATATATAATGTTCTTCTGAGTTATCTTGTTTCTTGTTTTACAATATACAGTGCTTAGTTTCAAACACTATGCTATTCAGCTACATAAGAAAGAATTTCAATTAGGCAAGTAATTTATGGCGAAGGAGATATTAGTTTCCTCTTGTAGATCCGATCTTTGCGAAGTAGAATTAATTTACTCCCTACGAAGTGACATTATATTTTTAACTTCTTCATTAACGATGCTTCAAAATCATGAGCATGAATAAGGATACACACTACGCGCCATGTATATACTATTACGATGGTGCTAATAGATTCACCATAGCAGTAATATTTTTAACTTCATTATACCTTCTCGCAATACGATATTATGAAAGCGACAGGGAAAACATAATAACACTCCAGCAGCTTCATTCTTGATACTAATATTCGAGTTTGCCTAAGAATTGCAGTGTAGTTTATGTGTGGAAATAACCCAACCTACTTTAAGCGTAATAAAAAGAACGAATGTGTATGTACGCATAACCTATCTTGCAACTAGAATCTAGTGAGTGCGTTTTTAGTAAACTATGAGAAACGCAATGGCAATATATACGTAGCATGTTACAGAACTCATAAAATTTGAACGAGAAATAAATGTGTTGTGTACTAAAGTGACTAAAATCTTGTGTTGTTCTTGGTGTTCAGTGATGAATTGGTGGTTTGTTTATGTTCATGAGAAGATAGTGTTAATCTGCCTTGTACTGGTCGTGAGTACAAGGTAACTTAGTGTAACACAGTTCTGAAATCGAAACTGTTCGCTTTGTTTCAAAGTGTACATGTGGCACATTATTCTAGTAGGTTTCATAATCGATTAAAATAATGCTATTGAAATAAAGTGTCACAGAGAAACCGCTTTCTACTCACGACCCAAGTAGATGGACAAATTCATAACGTTTACGTGAACGAGACTGCAAGATCATCAGCGTTAAGTTGGGCCTCGCCAACAAAACACAAAACCGACACAAGAGTAAGATTAGTACACGGCAGAATATCTGTAAAGGTTTCTTTAATTTCAGTTGGCGTGGAAATGTTATAGAAACATGTATTTTACGATTAAATTATAGAATTGTTTCTTTACAGCAGAAATGTGTTTCCTAATATCTACCAGGAACAAGTGTGTATTGGAGAAACGTGACGACTTCTTGAAATAATTAGAATTACATCATAATGAATTATTTTTTGTAATAGTTTATTAACGGTTATTCCGCTTTTTGTCTCTTTCCTCCATAAGATAGTTTACTAAAACCGGAAGCATCTCGTTTAGAACTTCCTGGGAGGTCCGTTTGTGACCAGGGATCAGGGAGCTGAATGTACTCTTTATAGAACCCAGGAATCCCTTGTTCTGTTGCTCCTTCTTTGCTATTTGTTCCAAAGCTGCTACCATTTTTGGATCAATTGACATCTCCTGGTTCTGAAATACAGAAGAAAATTGAAAAAAGAATTTGTATTATGGAAGTTCTAAACGAATGCTTCGAAAATTCTGAGGGACTCCATTTGTATGTTTGAAATTTTTTATGTACGTTATTATACATTTATTTAGTAGTTGATTTGGTAATGGTGGCTTCTATTCATAAAACTCTTTGAAGAAAAGAGTGCTTACTTGCTGTAAATTCAAAACGCTAAACGAATGGCGAAGAAATATAAGGAAAATGTAATAATAATAATCATTTTTATACGTCGTATTTAAGATTGATTTTCATATATTAATTTTGTATTAATTTCGACCGCTATAATTTTAATAGTAACGAAAATGAGCGTGCCTAGTTTACCATAATATACTATTTTGATACTTTAGAAATCACATTAAGTTTCACATTGTCTAATTATTAACACTAAAGTACATCTTCACGCATTCTAAATGTTTATATTGAAATTGAGCATTGTTGATTTTAACCATAACTGGAATACCATTCACTCTTTTACATTTAATAGAATATATTGACACCAATTCCTTCCTCTACCGTCATTTACAGAAATTACAATTTTAAAAGCAAACATTAGTCAGCGTCAGGCATTCCAGATCACTCTTTAATTTGTTCTTCTGTCTTCTGAAAGTAAGATGATACGAAACCATGGTGAAGCTTTACTACATACTGGAAGTGCAAGACAAGTTGTCTTGCCCTCCATGATTTTCAACTCTTTCTCAGGCAACGAACATGATTATTAAGCATTTCGGCATGAAAGGATAAGTGAATGGGTTCGTAAATGCTTACTAGATCTAACACTACTAATCGTGGACTCGAAACACTTGAATATTTGCTTCACAATATTGAACATTAAAAAGATTATATGACTTCAGAACGATGATAATTATTACCCGCATACATAGTGATATATAAGGAAAGATTCCTTGAGCAATCGAAAACTATAAAATACACCAACGCCAATGATGTTATGGATAGCGGAACTTTTCACAAGAGTGAAAGGGAGAACGTACATGTAATTCTTGTACTTTAGCATTTCAAGTCTTGTTCGATGAATGCATTAATTGGAAATCGGAAACACACATTGCTGGATGATAAGTTGAAAAAAAAACCGTTATATTTTATTCACAATTTCATAATAGGTTAAATTCAGAATTAAGGCAAAATTATTGCTACTTTAGGTGTCTTGACGGTTGTTGACATTATTGCTTTATAGATGAAGATTGAATTACTACGCTGAAGATTTGAAATGAACGTTTTAATATTACAACATCGAATATTGGTTATGCTTCGTTGTATTGACAATTCTTAGATGTATTATTAGAAGCCGAGGAACGATTTTCTGGTAAGAACTGAATATGTAATATTGATTATAATAAAGGTTAGTTGGTGTTTCTTGAATCTCGAGTATACCTTTGTGGATAGTGTAATATGGAAATAGCTCTATTGAGACCTGAACTGAATTGTAATATTTTGGGCTATAGTTTAGCAACTACACTCCGATATGTTACTCCTTTCTTTAATATCTCTTATTCGTAGATGGAATCGGAAACATTGGTTTTCTTTAGAATGTACTGTGAATATGAACATTAAATTTGGAGACGCAGGATTAATGAACTCACATATTGAAATACAATAAGTTGGCTAAGGTGTGTAGAACGCTGACAAAAACCTAAAGCATATTTTTATTCCTTTGATAATTGAAGAGAATCGATAGGAAATTATCTCAAGAGATTTGCAGTATTTTGCGAATTGCAAGATTGGAAACCTGAAAAAGGTATAACATATTATTGATAGCACCATCTCTAGAAATTTACGCAAGAGTAAAAGAAGCACTTCTTCCAAAAGATGTCCTATAACAGTTATAAGCAGTTGAACGATGTATTATTGTCCTTATTTTCTACGTCGTGTAATGTGACCACAAAACGGTATACGTTTCATCGTTTGGTGCAACAAGTTGGTCAACCAGTGCAAAGGTACGTAGATCAAATTAAGAAACAATCAACAAAATGTAAATTTGGAAATTTTGAACAAGAAGCGTGTAAAGACCAATTACTTCTCGGAGTGTTGGATGGTTCATTACGGAAAGTTTTTTTTGCAAGAAGTCAATTAAACTTTTGACAAAGCATCTTCTCTGGCAGTGCAATTTGAAATCATTGAGGCTAATTACTGGCACAATGAGAATAGCGAGTGTCAAAAGTACAGACATTAATACCCTGGAGAGAGAAAATCAGTTTTCCAAGTCAAAAAATAAGGAATCTAAACAACAAGAATGGTTCCTACATATAAGGCAGAGATGTCCGGCATTTGGGAAAATATGAAATTATTGCAAGAAGAAAAACCACTTCCAAACTCAATGTTATTTGAAAAAGAATATGGATAATGAAAATAAAATACTATCTTCAGAAGAAAATACAACATATCAACATATACACGAAACTCAGGTCCTGAAGATAAGGGTCAAGTCGATATTTATATTGATGATATCTGAATAGGAAGCATTATAGATACACAGATCGAAAATAATAATGACATGTAAACTATTCCTTTGAAGACACAAGACCAGAAGATAAAAATAATTGCTGATATCGGCGCAGGATACAATTTAATTCACAATAGACAGCAAAACGATTACAGCTGCCAACTCAAAAATTAACCTCCGATGTATTTGTAAGACCAATTCCTGCTGGACGTTTACCCATATTTGCCAAAGTGAAAGTGGAAGTAAGATGCAAAAGTAAAATGCAATATTTAACTTTCTTCCTTACAAAATATGCATTACCTTTTGCGATATTATGCAGACAGGATGGATAAAACATCTACGAAATCCAAATGAAGAAGTTTCTAATGGTGGACTAAAATCTAAAAATATTGATGTGCAACAGCTATAGTTTAGTAACTACACTCAGATATATTACTCCTTTCTTTAATATATCTTATTCACAGATGGAACCGGAAACATTAGTTTTCTCTAGAATGTACTATGAATGAGGATATTACTGAAACGAATTATGTAAAGATCTAATCCTTCAAGAACAAAACAACTTATTAATGTCAAGTGACAATATTACATATAAAGAAGCCCGCAAAAAACTAACGCGATAGCAAACAAAGTAGAGCACATCAAACTACATATATTCAAATATTAACTAAAAATCAGATCACAGACATAATTGCAACTAAAATCAATATACCAGAAGAAAGTCACGTCCCAAAAGAAACCAATCAAAAGCAAGGACAAGTAAGGAATCTATAACAATGAAGAAATATAAAGACGATCCAAACAATCAGTACTGGTATCTAAAGCCAGAACCAGCTAAATTAAAACAACAAATGGCAAATCTTCTAATCTTCAGTAGATTATAATTTCTAAACAAAATGATTCACTATTAGAGAATATTACAAATGAAAATCAGGTAGAAGGTAATTATACTTACCATGTAAGTATGTTTACATGTATATTTTTTACTAACCACAGTTTACTCTTTTTTTGTTTGTCATTGTTTCACTTGCTCATTGGTTCACTCATTTCTATTTTTGTATAAAATATATTGTAATCACTTGTTAGACCTAATTTTTCGTTATTCATGAATTATCTATTTAAATTTCACTTAAATAGTAATGGAAAAAGTATGCGATTTTACGTAAATAGTTATGCCAACGATACTAAGATTGTATAATCTGTCCTGATACCTCGAGATATCATCCTAAGTAATTTGAACTACTGACCACAGATCACTAGTTTTTTTGTCATTTGCTTTGCTTGCACATTTGCACGCTCAGCCCTATATTTGATACTATTGCCATCATTATTGTTACCTTATTTTTCGTATTTGGTACGCATTTTGTTTTCTTTAGTATCTTCATATATTTTCCATTTTTTGTTGACCATGAATTGTATTTGAATTCTATGTAAATAGTAAACGTAGAAGTATGTGATTGTATGTAAATAGTTACGCCCTTGTGTAATAATTATTCAAGTGTATTTACCCTGTACTAACTTGTAGTTATTATTTTAGAAAGTACCAGGAAACTACTAGGTGCTTCTTGTTTGTGGTATTACGGAAAGGAGAATCCAATTACGACAGTAGCTAGGATTCTCCTGGAATCTGAAATTTGTAATTCAATTGTAATATAATATTGACATTAATAAGTTGAATTGAATTGAATTATACGCTCATAACTCAAAGTGCAAATGTATAATTTATATAAAACAAGTAAGACATCTGTTTAGTGCAATGGACGTCTCTAAATGGAATTGACTCAAACGATTTAGAATATTTGATTGTAATTGGTATCGCCATGCATTGATACTGTTAAAAAGTATTATTGTGAGAGAGGTCAATTTAATTTGAGTTTCATATTTGGTGTACTCTGGGATTTTAAAGGTTAAATTGTGCTTACTTAGGCCTTCAACACAGTTGATCATCTGAGGTAAAATAATTGATGTTATGAGTATTTCTAGTTGCGCTGCAGGACGGTAGCTATCGGAATAGAACATGTATATGGCTACATTCCCTTCATTGCGGGTGGAGTAAAGTTTATTAAACCAGCTGTTATTAAGTTTACCTGACCTAACGTAACCTAAAGGCATGGAAGCTAATGATACTGTTATATGTGTAAGAGCGCTTGAGCACTGTATTAATTTTTTTATTGAATAGCCACCTCGATTCGGTAAGTTTAACACTAATGACTCCAATACGGATTGCGCCACACGTAAGATGTGCATGGCATAGTATCATCCAAGAGGATATTCCTTAGTTATACGATCGTTCACTATGCAGATTAAATTTTTGAATGTCTTTTCGAGCAGAAATTAATAAACTTGTAATATGTAACACTTTATATTCTTGTAAATGATAATATTATGCTTTATGTAGATCCAGGAGGGATGAATAAAACTAAATTAAGAGAGGACAAGTAATTTTACGAAAACCAATACGGATGTGTGAATTGACAGATGCTGAGTGACAAAGTTTGGAGTTAGCGTCTCGTAATATGTACAGTATTTGATAACAGAAAGGCAACAATAAGTATTGTGAGCAAACGTGGAGAAAGAAATTGACAAAATTAGGCCTAAAGTGTGCAAAATTAGGTCTAAAGTGAGCAGAATTAGGCCAAGAATTAGCAAAGCTTGATCACAACACTGTACTAACTATTGTTTCTGTTGTACAAGAAAAACGAATGGCATTTGATGTATAGGAGATTATGGAATTTGAATGCCCGAACAAGAAAATAACTTACAGTTTAGTCAGATGGGCTAGAAGTATCCACAATGAACACACGCAAACGAGACGAATGGAACCACACTTTGAAGTGCGTATATAATTGCGCTCACAGAAGGTTTTTGCAATGTTACTGAACACCAACTTCCTCATATAAGTTCTAGGAGAATTGAAGTATATTATTATTATCGGCGTCTTATGTTCTTCTCTGTTTTGAAGATGGTTTGATAATTAAACGAGCAAAGAGATAATATAATCATGGAGCGAATATAATCTTGTCACTGATACTTATTATGTTTGCCTCGAGAAGTTCCATTTAGCATACTGCTAATGAATGCAATATACCCCTACCTATTCTTGAGATGAAGTGCGTTTGGAAATATGGAAAAATAGATGGCCAGATGGTATTTCCGAAATATAAAGAAATAAAATTATGAACCGCTATTCTCTGAGATGTGGGCTCTTAACTTCAGATCTGTTACAAAATGGTCTTTAGGTCAATGGAACCTAAACAGTCAAGGGAGCACTCACTATCTATGTCCAGAACTCGTGCTTCAAGGATTGAAAGACAAGAAGTTGGATGTTGCTATTACTTTCAATCAGGAAGAGCGGATTCGGAGTACTGCGTGTAACTTACGGTGTTACAAAATATACGTAGATAGTAAGGCGAAAGTCAACTTTATTTATGGCAGAAGTTTATAATCAGCGAAGTTCTATTCATCTCACCAATGGGTCGAATAGAATTAGAACATGTTCCTTTTTTTACCACGCATTAATACAACACTGTACGCGGTAGACTTTTGTATGGGAGATAATTGGATCGTGTGTAATTAAGCCAGAGGTGTTAAAATCATGTTCTTTTATACTATTTGGTTTCATTGAAACCCACCTAACACAATTTTAGAGTTAGAAATGAAAACCACAGGATAATATTTGTAGTCCGTCTGTTGCTATCTTTATTTGATGACCAGGTATACGTAAGGCTAATTATGAACTTTTAAAACGCAGACATGTCAACCTAGAGAAGTTCGAATGCGGGAGAGTTGCCAATTTGGAAGGAAGAAAATGCGTGAACTCTCTGAGAAACTAAAATCCATACTAAAGAGTTACAACACAAACATTAAACCACAGAACACAGACGTTAAATCTTCTAAACCACAAAATCTCTCACGCATTTTTAGCTTCTCACGCATTTTGCGTGAGAGTTTACATGTCTGAAAACGCTCTCCTGTGAAGTCAGGAAAATAGACTAAGCAATTTCTTTCCTGTGGTCTTCAAATGAGCTGAGCGAACGAAGATTTTAAACGTTCTCTTTACATTTGGCTGTGTATAATTTTTTGAACCGATAAGCATCAATTTTAGTCCTAATTAGCGATCGGTAGTGTCATTTTCTGGATACAGAAGCGACAACGTGGAGCTGAAATCGTTACCTTAGAACGTTAAATATAATTCATATTTAACAGTAACTCCGAAATGACGCATTAAAGTAAAATTTATTTTCTGAGACTTGATTTCCTATCAATTGCGGATGATATTGGTAATTATGATGTTACGTCATCAGGCTATCAGCGTTGCCAATCCTTTATAAAATCCAAAATTGCACTATGGTGGTTTATTTAGTATTTGGTAATCCTATAATGATGAAAATATCATGTCAAGCACAGAGCGTAGTGTTGCAAACTATAAATGTTCTATTAGGTTAAAGATTGTACCTACGTTTAACATGGTACAAATTTCACTGTTAACAACGCTGTATTCTAAGCGTCACACATGATGTCTATCATCACTAAAGGATACCAGACATCTAATTAACAGACGTAGTGTCATTTAGAAAAAATAACTTCTGTACCAAGCTAGCAACACTTCTTTTTCAAACAAATCATAGAGAATCTCAATAGACAATGGTCATATATCTATATGCGACACATTAATAATGTTTTGTTTAAGCAAGTCAACTCTCTCAGCTCAATTTTGAGACTACAGTGAGTACGGCATAGTTTTGCATAATTATTGTACTTACATCTCCTTCTTCTCCCCCTTGCTGCCCTCCTGACTGACTGGTACACGAAAGAACAGTACAGATGAGAACCTGAGGTTGAGAGAACAAAATTCGATAAAATTAAATGTATTTTTAAAAAAATATAGAAATGTATTGTTACGGTTTTGGTAAATACATATCGTCGCTATGAAGACAGAAGGGCGTAAGTTAGACGCATTAAATTTTACAGTAGAACTTGTAGAAAGCGAAAGAAGTATTTCGAAGTTTCAGTTACTCAATAACTTTGTTAGTGTTTAAGTTTTACCGATATTTTTTGCGTAGTTATTCCCGACGGGCTGATGTTCAGTTTCACGCATGTTTCATTTGTCACTTATTTGGAGATTTGGCAAAAAATAAATAAATAAAAAAATGCAAAACAGAGCACTTATGCCCTTCTGCTTCTAACGTGACGATATTATACTTCATGATAATTTGGCAAGTTGTCAGTACCATAGAATGTCTACATTTAGGACCAACTACCTACATGTAGGACAAATGGAGCTGATATCAAGACTTAAATATATCTGCAAGACTTAAATACATATTTTGATAGGAAAAGAAAACACATATTACTAGGGTAATTAAGACTGGGGTAAATTTCTGATTGACTGAGTAAGGAAAATCATGTTGATCCCATTATGGTTCGCAATCAATCCATACACGCAATAAAAGAGTAAGAATGACCACGAGCGTCTCGCACTCGGAATTTGAGAATGGAAAGTGTGAAGATACATAGTCGACCTGACGTTACCTAACCTATCCTAACCCATGGTCACTAATCTAAGATAATCTACGAAATATGCAAGAAAGCAATTATTAATAATAAATATGAACACAAAGAAATATATTTAAAAAATAATTAAAAAAGGATTTTTTTTAAAAAAACACGCTTTTTTTAAGGATGGACTAAAAAGTAAAAAAAATATAAATTGAATTAATCTTACGAATCTGAAAATAAAAGCGTGGGTGCTCTTAGATATTATGATAAGGTAAGCAAGAGCACCCATTCTTCTTTTTCCGATTCATAAGAATAATTCAATTTATTATTTTTTATTCCATCTTAAAAAGCGTGTTTTTAAAAATCCTTTTTTATTACCTTTTTTACGTATAATAGATGCATATTAATCTCCCTGCCAGATATGCAACCCAAATTTCAGAAGATAGTTGCGGCGTTGTATGCATTTAAGGATAATATTGAATTATTTTAATTAATTTCAGTTAACTGGATTATTTTGTCGTATATCTAATGATTGAATATTGTATTGTCATCGGAAGCAAGCAAGTTTACAAAATTTCAAAGAAATCGGATGATGGGAAGTGAGTTTAAAATCGATTATTTTGGAAGACTTTATGAGGATAGTGTACTTGATTTATATAACCAGGATGTAACAGTAAATGACATAGAAGCTAAAAGTAATGAAGGCAAAAAGAACATGGAATTTCTCAACAGGGTACAAAGGAATAACTTTTTCCCTAACTATCATGAGAGGACAACAACAAGAGATTAGTATATATTATCAAAATGTCAATGGGTTAAATACAAAAATAACTGAAGCGTTGCATAATGTAAATTGTAATAATTATGATATAATTGTCTTTACCGAAACATGGTTTAAAGACGATAAAGCATACTGTGTACAACTATCTGATAAATATGTAACTTTTACGAAGAACAGAGATTTTCTTCATGAAGGTAGAACAAGAGGAGATGGTTCTTTGTTACTTATCAAAAAGAGTATTAATTTTATGGAAATAAATCACTCCTTCCAGTTTTTAGACGTTATTATAGGAACTATACGGTTACAAGGGAATATATTAATTTTAATAGCAATACATTATCCCCCCCCCCCCAGTATGAAGCCACAAATTTTTATTGAGTATAGTAACTGGTTTGTATTTAATTTTATTATGAGTAACTATAAAATATTATTTTTGAGCGATGTAAACGCCCATGTTAACTGGGAAACAGAGACCATAACATCTACAAATCATTATGTAAAACGAAAATCGGAATGTATTCTGGAGCTGGCGAATCTATTACAATTAACTCAACTAAATAAACCATACAAGATAAATGATCCTACAGTACTCTTAGATATCATCTTAACAAACATAGAAAGTATCAAATTGTTTGTAGAAGTTGAGCCTGTTGTAAAGATAGACAGATACCATAAACCTTTTTGGCTATTCTACCTATTCAGGGTAACTGTATTAGAGATACGCAGAATATACTTGTAGAAGGTAATGATTCTTACTACTTTCCTCATGCAAATTTTGAATTCATTGTTCAGGATATGAATAATATTTACATGAACTTAAATACAAAGGATAATCTTAATGTACAAAGATACACTACAACAATGTATAACAGTATTTATAAAATCTTCGACGCCAATGTTCCTAAGAAATTGTTAATAGGAAGAAACCAAGAAAAGTTGATCCTTGGATGAACAGTCAGTTGAACTCTCTCATAAACAGAAGAACCAAGTTTTTTATTAATTATAAACACACAGGTAGTATGTATTGGTACCAAAAATATTCGTTATTAAGGAAAGAGGTTAAAAAGAAGCTAGGTAGCGATATTTTATGTTTTTAGAAAATAGTCTAAAATGTAATAGTCACTACTTCTGGAAAAGATTTAACAGGGATAGAACAACAGGTAAAATTGAAACTATGATAATTGATGGTCAAGAAACAAATAATATGGTCATAATAGCTATAGCATTTAATTACTATTTTACTACGAATTTTAATTTAAATAGGAAGTTAATGGTAACAAAGAATTCTACTAACATGGGGGCAAGGGGCATAAATATAACTATTATAGATATTTCTTTTATAACCACGGAAATGGTAAACAAAGCTATCAGGAAATTAAAACCAAGATCCTCTATTGAAACTGATGGAATACCTAATTATATAATTAAAAGTTGTTCATACACTTTGGAATCTATACTGGCTGATATCTTTGACAGGTTATTAAATGTAGGTATATATCCAGAAGAATGGAAAAGTGCCTTTGTGGTACCGGTACTTAAAGGTGGTGATAAGAAACTGCTTTGTAACTATAGACCAATAACAATCTTAAATGCATTTGCGAAAATATTTGAAAGCATAGTCACTGAACACCTACAGTTCCACCTAAAACATAAATTGTATTCCAACCAACATTGTTTCACTCCTGGCAGATGAGCTTCAACGAATTTAGTACAATTATCGAACTTTGTACAAGGGCATGTTAAAAGTAGATCACAGTGTGAAGTGTTATACATCGACCTATCCAAAGTCTTTGATACTGTGGACCATGAATTATTAATTGGTAAATTGGGTTTATTCCCAATATATATTAAATGGTTTCATAATTATCTTACAAATAGAACATTTAAGGTGAAAATAGGCAATACAGTATCAAACTTGTCAAAAATAAATAATGGAATTCCCGAAGGTTCTCCACTTGGGCATTTATTATTTAATATTTTTATAAACGACCTATGCCCGTTAGTGACAAATTCAATGTTGTTGTTATATGCTGATGACATAAAAATAGTTAAAGATGTAAATTCCAAAATTGATAATGTAATACTTCAAAACGATATCAATACAGTTTGTTCTTGGTGTAGTGAAAACAAAATGAAAATTAATACTAAAAAAACTTTCTTTGTAAGCTACACTAATAAAACTCAATACTATGCCAGTGCACATAGAATAGATTGAACAAAGATTGTTAAAACAACTGAAATTAAAGATCTGGGTATAACTTTTGACGAAAAATTTATATTTAATAGAAAAGTAGCAAAAAGTACCTCTGAAACTAAGAAGTTATAGGTTTCATATTCTATCAATGGAGGGAATTTATCAATCCTGGTACTTTTATAACATTATATAAATAATTGGTTAGGCCAAAGGTTGAATATATATCTTCAATATGGAATGACCTATCCAAAACTTGTTGTAATTTAATTGAAGCTACCCAAAAATGTTTTATGAGATTACTTTGCTTTAAATTTCACCTACCATATTTCAAATACGACTACGACTACTGGTGTTTTTTTTAAAGTTACACGAAAGAAGGAATGAAATGAACAAAGATTTTTTATGTAAAAGTTTGGATTATAAATTACAATCTACACATATACTTGAGAGAATAGTGTAAACTATACCCTTGTACAACACGAGAAAAAAAATGTTTAAAAACGATATGTAAAAATGATTTTCTACTACCTAGAATAATCAAACACTATGAGGACAGAGTTTAAATCACGAAATGGATGTTAGTTACTCCACTATGTACAATGTAGTTAATTTTAAACTTTCTTTATGTATCTTAAAGGTTGTATTACTGTAAGACAAATATGTAATACTTTTTTCTGACATAATGCTATATTAGGCTTTGTACGGCTGCTCATAGCATGTTTCTAAATAAACTATTACTATTTTATTGTACTAAAGAACTACATCTGTTTGTTTACAGTTTCGTATTATTGTACAGTGTTAGTAATAAAAACAATAAATATTCTAGTTGTTTACAATACATTGACTCTGATGCTATTTCTAAGTTATGAATAGAAAATTGAAGTATGGTAGTAGTTAACGAACATATAAATTGCGTTTTAGTTTAGGATACGCTGTATATTGGGGAAACTATACATATCATTCATAAGTAATGTTTCTGATATTTGTACGTAAAATACGAGCCATTATTTTATATTTAGAGTTCCATATAACTTTATTATTGCACTTAGCTATACGCTGTTTCATATCATCTATTAATCCACATCTACTGCTGTTTGGATTAGTAGTAATGTTCAACGAGTACAATTTATACCTAGTATTCTTTATATCATGTATCGTATAGTATCAAGTTTGATAATCTATCGTAGGTAATTTTAATTCCACTGATCCACGGTACAAACTTGCAAACGGTATTTTGAAGTTGTATTTACAGTGCAGGTGTTACGTAACAAGCCAGTAGTCACGCGTACAAGATGGCGGCCTCCCTTCAAATTCCGAGCGCTAGACTCTCTAAGAATGACCGGGCTATAGTATTTGAGGTACAATCCTCTTACTCATCTCCTAGAACTAAACGGAAAAGCCTGAAAACCTGAGTCAGGATGGTTGGTACAAACTAGTAGACTACAAGTCAGTGATCTTTGCCTTTAAACTACGATAGTTGGATTACACTGCCATATATCATTCATACTAGTGTGATTAGAAATTCAAGATAACATGAATTAATAACTGCACATTTAATATAAAAAATCAATTCTAGAGATTTGTCTTAGATTTCCAAAAGTCCTAGGACTTCCTAGGTATCAAAAAGAAATTCCTAGATTTCACATTGGGTGCAATTTTGATTTTTCATCTACACTTTTACATGTAAAAATTTTCGGCAAATATGAATGATGTCCCTCTAAAATCAATATTAGAAAATTTAATGTTTCTGTAAAAACAGGAGCTGTCTATAGTTTACATGACAAAAACCGAGCAAGATCGACTGGATTTTGGTACAAAAATATCATGTCATGACGGAGACACGGTTGTTTTAACAATAGCCAGTATTTCCTACATTTTGCACAGATAAATTGTTCCATTATTATAATTGGAATGTCATATATTCAAATCTTAATTGTATAAATATTATTTTATGCAAAAAGCAGATATCTCCAATTTTAAATTATTTCTTTTATAACAAATACTTCAGAATAGGAAAGCAAAACATTTCTCTTTACCAAAGTTGGGAGGTATAAAAATTATTTTGTTATATAAAATACTTTAGCCTGTAAAATTGTAAAATGAATGTAACAGAGAATTGTACAAACCGATATCTTTTACTTTATGTATAAATCTCATGCTTCATTTATAACCTTACGAGTAGAACCGCTCATAACCGCCAACAATGGGTTTGCGCTAGGAGATCCATTGGTTGGTTAATTGAAAAATATTTTCAAAAGTTACCTCTTCGTAGTTTCATGATACCAACTGTAGAAATCGCAGCATAAAAGTTTGTTGATCTTGTTTCTGGATGAAGTAGTCATAACAAATTTCGTGACATTTTCTTACATAAAATATACAAAAGTTTACACTATATTACAAAATGTATTGTAACAACTGTAATATATATCGGAACAAGTACAAGTGCAAGTAGAAATACTACAGTTTAAAGAACGCGAACGATTTTAGTTAAGCATGTTTCATGGTCTAGAATTATGGACAGTTCGCGCCTGATGGTCCAAGTTCCGGAAAGACTGATAGCCAAACTTTATGTTCAGGAACGTTATAAATATCAGGACGCGAGTAATTTTAACGATTTAGTATTCTGAATTAAACTTAAAGCATTCAAACTTGAATCCATTTTGAGAGATTTTGCGGTAACTTTATAAAGTTCTTACCTGATTTACAACATATAGAGCACACAGTGTAGCAAACAGTGCTTTGTTGGTCATTCTGATTGGTTCTCCGACGCACCCATTGTTATACTGAAAGAGAAAATTTATTTTTAACTTTCCGATATCAAACAGTTCCTTTCAAAGATAAATTTTCACTGTCACTTTCCAAGGTCATGTTTTAATTACTATCTTTCTTTGATTATATAGAATTTAATGAATTCCCTTATTCTATATGTATACTTTAAGAACACTCAATTCTTTAAATAGTAATTATGCTCTCTAATTTAACCTTTAGGGACGACGGAGGTTTTAAAATGTTAAAAATTTCTCGAAGAAGCTAGACATCCAGTGCTGCTTTGAAAATTCCAGTAAGTTTCTAAGAAAAATCAGTTATCATTCAGTTTTCAGGAATGCTGGGAGTAAAAGAAAGAAATACAAGCCTCAAGTGAAGTTTGAAGACGAGTTATTGAGTTAGAAGTCTAGCACCGCCTTACTGACTGAACCAAACTACCAGTGATAAAGCATTAGATGAAAAACAATATAGAGAGTCAGAAATACGTTCTTCGAAAACATTACCAAAGCTACTCCCACGACGTACGCCATGTTTCATTCTCTTTTTCTATTTGTTGATTAGGGACCACAACATTTCTGTTAAAGTGCCTGATCTAAATGGTAGCAGCAAACAATTGATCAGAATTACATGTTTGGTTACGGTAAGAAACTATTTTCTCTTTCTGCGCATGTGCGAACATGACTTGAACTGAAAATTTAGAAGTCCCAGTACGTCAGAAGAAATTTGTTGGTGGTATTCCAAGATTACTAACATATTTTATCCGAAACATTACTGAATATGTCAAGGCACTTAAAAAAAGTGTTATCAGTGTATATCGTGTGTGTTAACCACGCTTTGAATTCAATAACACATTAACCTTTCTCTCCTATAACTACACTCTTCTGTTGCTATGACTGTAGCCGACCAAAGTAGCTCTGGGCTATTCAGATTACAATGACAAATAAAGAGGGCACAACTGAACTTAACCTGTTTAAAATCTCCTTTGAAGTAAAATAATTATATATATATAAACTTTTGTTCATAATATATTTTTGTATAATGTTTTAATACGTCTTCAGATATTTCAATACCTAAAATCTGTGGAATCAGTGAGTTACTGCTATATGCTATATACCAATTCATTTAATTAACATTGAGTGAGCATAAACAAAATTGGTTTAAGCTTAATCTTCGCCATGCAAAACGAGAACGAAAAATATACCTAAACAAAAATCCTGATAAACTTTACTAATTCATAAATAGCTATCAACTAAAACGAATGCTAACCCAAATACCTTAACACAACTGGTAGCAGCAGATATTTGAAAGTTGTAGAACATGACGTAATTTTATAAAACCACATGATTCAAAAGAAATACAACGGATGTGTTAAGTATTTAATTAATTTATTGGTTCTTGGTGATTAACTTTAGTGATATAATCAATACCAGGGTTCATGCTAAAGCCCCTAATGTGAGGTATGAACTCCAAAATTCTCTCACACTGCTTCAACGTGAAAAGTCTTACCAACAGAAACCCTGAGAAATTCTCTCCTCCCACAATTTTTGCTTTACACCTCACTATTAGAAATCCTGATAGAATCAGTTAGCAATATTCAATAGGCATTTTCAGCTCAGGAAAAAACTAAAATTGAACCATTGAGATGAACTTTGAGATACGGGAGCATATAAAGTCAGAATACATCAAATTTTCAGTTCTTACTCAGTTTGGAAAGCTTGTTATTGCAGTATGTCCCGTTGAGTTATGCACGTACTGGACTGTGCACATAATAATAGTAAATAATAGTAAAATTGTCTGCAAGAATTAAAGTTAAAATAAAAAGGTCCATACAGCGACAAAAGCAACTAAATGAAAACTGGGAATTTGGTAACCTTTGGATTAAACTGATAATGGACAGAATGTTAACTGTCCTCTCTTGTTTCGGAATTCAGATTACTAATTTTGTTGGTAATACAGTCGACCACAGTATGATAAACTAAAACTCACTGAATTAATATGTAAAAGAAGCATGGATTTAAATAGGCAACGGATCTACTGATATTGACGCCAGCACATGCGCGCATACCTAGAGTACTTGGCAGTTGTAATCGATTAAAATTACACATTGAAATCTTCTTCCTCGATTTCTTCCTAAACACCACGCTTTCACACTCAAACATAGATAAATCAATAAGACACGCAAGTTCATCCCAATCATCCAGATAAGATTAATCGAAAACTGGCGTCAAGTTGCCCCAGCTTAAGTCAGTCCGTTACCTATTTAAATGCATGCTACAAAAGAAGGAAGAAGTAACCAGTAACGATTTTAATCTTCTTTCCTCTTGCTTCTCAGAGTTAACATATTTCAATATTTACCTGCAATCATTGGAGATGATCCAAGCAGTTAGCCACATAGACTAAAACTAAGTTACTAACGTTTTATCCTTTTTTTCAAGAAAAGGTAACAACTGTCCTAGTCTTCGAGCAATTAACCAATTATATTTTAAAAGAAAAAGAAATCATTTTGTAGGCTATGTTGAAAGTCCAGTTAGATAGTAAGTTTGGCGTAAGATTTAACCTGTAATTAACACCAGTAAAACTGTTGTCTTTACATGTTCAAAACTGCTATTTAAAAAGAGTGTTCTACTACCAAACTTGTTCTAAATATTTCAAGTTCAAGGTACGATTAACGTCCATCTTATCTGTAATATGAACAACGAATGCCCTATTGAAATAGTTTTAAGGTTATCACATGTAATGAGAAATGACAGTGTTCTGTACTAAATGTTTTTGTCTTTTGACTAATTGTTTCCGACATATGATGTCTATACTTTCGAGTAGCGGTTTTACTTTTTTTTCAGTGCAATAATTAGGTTTAACTGTAACAAGTTTCTCGGTGGTAATCTGCCTCGATATGGCTTATTATGTCAATGTAGTATAATGATTAGCACACTTTCGCTGGTGTATTGTACCGGATGTTACATAAATACTGATAAAAATAGATTAGATCATTTTGTGAATGAACTATGTTATTTCCATGCCCTGTTTAAGGTTTCGCGGGACCAGTAGCTGATGTGCCTTTTATATGTAGTATCTCTGTTTCATAGGTTATTGATAATAATTTAGTGCCTTATTATGTAAGTATGTAAATGCGTGTAAATATGTGATAAAATAAATGCAAAATCAAGAATCCTAATTGATAAATGAACTGAGAGATGTGTGTCAAATATGTAGAATCCAGATTTAGAGAAAATAAAATAAGCGAGGCGGTGTCCAATCGGAGGACTGTGCTAATATGCTACGGCCATACTTAAGCAGGGATCACCCAAGTTAGTTGATCATTGTTTCATTGCTACAAAACCTTCCAACGACACCTCAAATATCTTCATAGCTCTAGTGGTTTCTGAATTGATAATTGCACCCTTCCGCATCTTGAGGTCTGGATTATCAATACGGGGTTTGAACTCGCGTCGCCAAGACCTTTCCAATTATACCTCAATCATCTTCATAGTCCTACTAGTTCCTGAGTTGAAAATGGCCCATCTTCGTATCTGGGAACCCGCCCCTGCGATCTGGATGAATTATATGGGATAGAATTCGTCTTGCTTAGACCTTTACAATGACACCTCAATCACTTTCTATGCCCTAGTAGTTCCTGAGTTGAAAGTTGACAGACTGATAGAGTGATTGTGTAAAACCTCACAACACTTGCTGCTGAAGACTAAAATTTTTTTTCTTGGGAAAGATTTAGACAAAAAATTAAGACGCACTCACATCATACGATTTTTGAAAATTATGGAAAGACCATATTGCAATTTTGGAACGCAGGGAGAATATTGTTTGTATGTTACGAAGCATGTATATTATGTTATGAAGCAGTAGGTGTTTTAATGAATTCATTTTTAGCTAACAAGCAAACATACTGATGGGGCGGAAAAGAATTATATATTTGTTTGTTAAGTCATTATTAGAATGCCATTGTATGTGTGCATGCAAAGTTTGGCCACTCAAGTGTAATTACTTTGGGAGATATCGATGATATGAAAGCCTTATTCTGTCTGTGAGAAGTGATAAAAAAAGTATGGACATATGTTTATGTTCTTAAATAAATGCAAGAATTAGAAGGCATATACACAATAATGGGTACTAGGTGGAAGGTGCGCTATCTGTTGAGGGTATACTCTTCAAGGCCGTTATCTTGATTCCACCATATTGAATCTCGATTGATTTTCTTAAATGGAAAGAGGGTTGTGTAATATGTCATTTTGAGCTAGAATTTCATGAGAAATACGTTTGGGAAGCCAGTTTTCCAGTAAATTTATTCCTGTAAGAGATAAGGGTATGCGACACTAGTAACGTATGGGGTAATGATGAAATAGCCTAATAAAATCCATTTACTTTTGACTTAACGAAGGAAATGAAACTCAAATCCATACATATTGTCCCTGGATATAGTTCCCTATCGATATCGATTTGTGTTTATTTCGGATTCATTTTTTCCGTTATTTTAAAACGAAATGGGTCTTTAGAGCCTATTGCATCATTTCTCGTATAGAATTGGCATCTAGTCTTATCTTTTACAATAATATAATTACGAAAACCCTGACTTCAAAACATGTATTTCTCGTAAAATTCTAGCTCCTAGTGACATATTACACTACTCTGTTTCCATTTAAGAAAATCAATCGAGATTCAATATGGCGGACTTAAAGATGACGACAAAAGATAGCGCCTTCTACCCAGTACACATTACTCTGTATTTTCCTTCCATTTTAATAATTTTGACAATAATCATGACTTATTTACTATATGACTTACGAAACTCACACGTTCATCGCCGCAGTAGCAAACGTTCTCCATAGGATTATATCCTGAGCAAGATGGTTCTCCATAGGATTCTATCCTCAGCATATGCTCCCAAGTATTTAAATTTCTTTACTTTCTCTATGTTGTCATTCTTAATTGTTATGTGTCTATTTCCTTCATTCTTAATGTTGCGGTTTGTTATCATGTAATTTGTTTTCTCTATGTTTACCTATAGACCTATATCATCGCACGGTTTTACTAACAAGGGAAGTCGGGAAAGTGGTACGCGGGGATCTCCATGTGTTATATATCGTTCTAAAAGTCACACCGTGTACACGTTACATGTGAAATATCTCGCTTGAATGGGGTCTGTAGGGAGCGTGGCGGCCATTTGTAGATCCGAACAATGCACGCCCCGAAACACCAGAAAACGTGGACCAAATAGGAAGCTGTGTTTCAATGTGTATGAGTCTTGGTATATCTAGATTTAAAAGGTGGCTGAGTACGAATCTGACATCACATTTGTAAAATTAGAAAAAAAATGGCGGACACAAGTGACAAAAAAAACAAGGTATGGATCTGAAATTAGGTATACAGAGATATTCGACGTCACTAATTATGAATCGGATACCAAAATTGTAAAATTCATAATGGCGGATCCATTACTTCCCAATTACTAGAACCTTGTCATTCGATGTTCGCAATCCGGCAAGTTATACAAGGAACTGGTGAGCGATTTCTTCCGTAACGTCCTCAAACCTAACGTAGAGGAGTTTCCAGCAAAGAAGGCCGTTGTGATTGTCGATGCCTGGAGTGCTCAAAAGTCAAAGACACTCTATCAAGATGACAGTGTTGCGATTACATTAAAAATCCTTCCACCAGGTTCCACTTCATTCAAGCAACCACTGGATGTGTTTTGCTTCCATGAGTGGAAAGATTTTATGAAACGGTTCACTGAACATGCCTTCCTTACAGGAAACGAAGCACTGCTGCACAGGCGTGACAATGTCTTGAAAATGCATACCCTCATTTTGAACCAATTTCAATCGACACTGTATTGTCCCTTGTTTAGGTACGCCTGGTACAAAGTGGGTTTTGATGTACCATATGATCCATTTCAAGGAGTAAAGACATAAATGTTTCTTTCGACTAGCCCATTTGCCAGAACTGCAAGCAGAAAGAATCCTGCATTGCATGTTCTTATGTATTTTGTCGTAAAAGTCTGTGTTACACCTGTTTCTTTGACCTCTACCATTATCATTAGTCATTATACACTCGTTCCCTCATCCTCTAACACGCATGTAATGCACAGCAGTGATTACCTAGGAAGGGGGGGGGGGTTCAAAGTATAAACGGCATCATGTGATACTAGAAAGACAGTTCTGGAAGCATAACGCGTTTTATAATCCAAAAGGCGCACTTTTTCACTGCCATTGCAATGGGGTTCGAAACACCACTATACGTGGACAAACGTCATTTTCTGGCTGAAAGCTCTGCTGTACACTACAACAAACTCCCTCTTTATTATCACGAATCAGCTGCCCCTACTTGCACCGTTATGTACTATACTTATTTTTCTACTACATGTGTAATCATCACATATGTTCGTTATGTACATCTTCTTTGCAATTTTTGTCCGCCATATTGGATCCACCGTTATGAATTTTACAATTTTGGTATCCGATTCATAATTAGCGACGTCGAATATCTCTATATACCTAATTTCAGATCCATAACTTGTTTTTTGTCATTTGTGTTCGCCATTTTGAATTTTACAAATGTGATGTCATTCGTACACAGCCACCTTTTAAATCTATATATACACCAAGTCTCATACACATTGAAACACAGCTTCCTATTCTGTCCACGTTTTCTGGTGTTTCGGGGCTTGCATTGTTCAGATCTGCAAATGGTCGCCACGCCCCCTACAGGTCCCATTCAAGCGTTTCATTTCACATGAAACGTGTACTCGTTACAACGATAAGTTGTGACCTTTCCAACGATATATAACACATGCAGATCCCCGCGTACCACTTCCCCAACTTCCCTTGTAAGACTTCAGTGTTAGTTTGTAGTGAATCTATATCATGCGCTACTAAATCTACATCATCCGCGTATACGAAGTTGATTCAAGCCATTCAATGTTAGTCCCTTTCTGTCCTCTTTTATTTTTCGAATCGCATATTCTAACGCAGAGTTAAACAATAATGGTGAGAAGGCATCACGTTGTTTCAATCCGTTGCGAACCTCGAAACTCTCTGATATGTTATTACCTATCATTACCGTGCTCATGTAGTCTCTGAGACACATTCTCACTAGTTAAACAGTTTTTTTCGAATTCAAATTGTATCAGGATATTGTATAGTTTTTCCTTTCGATAGAGTCATATGCTTTCTTAAAATCAATAAATAACTGGTCAACAGTCCCATTGTATTCCCATTTCTTCTCCAAGATTTGTCTCAAGGCGAAAATCTGGTCAAACGTGGATCTATTTCTTCTAAATCCACATTGGTGATCTCCAATTAGTTCATCTACGTATACACTTAGGCATGTTAACAGAATATTACTCAGCGCTTTGAAACATGTTGGGACTAATGAGATTCCGCGGTAATTATTACAGTTCGATATATCGCCTTTTCTTTAAACCGGAACTATTATTGAGGTTTTCCATTACTTTGGAAGCTCCTTCTTTCTCCATATACCACTTATCAATTTATGCAGTTTCTTGATTTGTGCCGTTCCTTCCGCATTAATTAATTCGACTGGAATATTGTCTATTCCTGGTGATTTGAAATGTTTCAATTTCTTTACCGACATTTTGGCCTCGATCTCACTATTTTCGGTTGTCCACGGTTCTGCGGTATAGATTTTAAATGCCTCTGATTTTTATCCGTTGTGTATATTACGAAGTTTGTCGAAATGATTTTTCCACGCATCGATAAATTTAGTCGGATCCGCTTGAAGATCTCCACGTTCATTTCTAACCATCCCTAATCTAGGTTGGTAACCTCTCCTTAACTAGTTTACTCCTTTGTAAAAAAAAAACCCTCGTATGTTATTTGTCTTGCCGGTTTCCTCTATGTCCTGAATTTTCTACGTCAGATAGTCTCACTTTTTGTTTCTGAGCCCCCACGTAGTGTTGTGTTTCGCGTTATTGTAGTGGTTGTCGTTTGCTTAGCTTTAATTACTTAGCCATCGCTGCCTTTCTTGTTTTCGTACCTCATGAAGCTTAAGGTATTCTTCATCAACCAAGGATTGTTTTCTGGTGTTTCTTTTCATCTAAATGTTCCTTCGCTGCGTCCTTCACTGTGTCACGAATTGCATCCCACATTTTACTTACTTCAATGTCATTATTAATGTAATATTTTTTATAATAGTGTCGGCTAAGATTTCGACCCTATTTGAGATTTCCAGTTGGTAAACTGCTCTAACTCTTGGATTATCTAAACGTTTAACTTCGAATTTCAATTGTTTTGTTCCTTTGCATTCTCTGTTCGTGATGCATAACTTTTTTCTCACTTTTGTTATCAGTAACTGATGGCTGGTGTTACCTTCCACTCCTCTGTAAGACATGTTGTTGGTGTGTCTTCGTCTACCTATTAATACGTGATCGATCTAGTTGAGAGTTTTGCCATCCGGAGATATCCGTGTGTATTTGTGTATATCTCCAAGTACATGCTCGTTATTAGTAGGTTTTTCGACATCGCAAAAAGGAACAGTCTTTCTCCATTGTTGTTGCTGATTTTCTGAAGGTTGTATTTGACTATAGTAAACCGATATTTTTTCTCCCTTCCTACCTTAGTGTTGAAATCACCCAACACAATTTTCGTATTTGAATTCGGTAATCGGCCAAACAATCTTTCTAGTTCCTCGTAAAATGCATATTTGTCGTTATCATTAGCCACCTCGGTCGGAGCATTGACATTTATTAAAACCGTGTTGCTCCATCGAGTACATATCTTAACATACGATAGTCTTTCGTTTACGAGCTATATATTCTGCACCGCCTAAAGGATACTGTTCTTAATGAGGAATCCTGTTCTAAAATCGTGAGACTGTGTTCCAGCCTATTAGAATGTATATTTTGCCCTGTCGGATGCTATCTTGACCCTACAACCGGTCTTCTTGTACCGCTAATATGTCCAGCTCGTACTTCTTGGTCTCACGTACCGCCACTTGAAGAGCGTTTGTTTTGTATAACTTTCGTACGTTCCACGTTCCTATTCTAATATCCTTTCTTAATCCTGTTGTTGGAGCCCATGAAGCAGTCCTCACTGGAAAATCCTAATAAGGGGCTAGTTTCCCTCCGGAATATTTTACCCCAGGAGTACCCATGAACAATCTGTTACTATTTCTTGACATGCTTTTGTAGTGTAGGGTTATCAGCTCAACAGCCTCTCAGTAAAGGTAGACATTGAATCAAGGTGTCGTCCTCTGTTCATCTCTGAGTTTTGGCGATGTCATTCCTCTTCATCCTCAGACTGGTAATGGTGAAGCTGCTTATTTTTGTTCGGGGTTCCCCTAGCCTTTGTAGATCGCTCTACATGCAAGGCAGTAGTACTGGTTGTGGTCCACCCTGAAATACTTCGTTTACCCACCATATCTAGTCGGCATGCCCCTATCCACAATCTGGGAAGGCTCCTTGTGGCAGACCAGTAACTCCAATTCTAATGACGACGGAAGAAAATAAAATATATTCTGCCCTATCAATGTGTTTGCTTGTTAGATATTTGCAAATTATACAGTTATAGGAAAGGCAGTCAAGTAAGTCAGCCAAAAATGAAATCATTTGAGTGCTCATTAATTCGTATTATAGAGAACTATACGTACAATCCTGTCTGCATTATAATATTTAAATTCTTTCTTTCGTTGTTCCAATATTTTCAAAAAATTAAAAATGCAATGGCAAACTTTGGTGCAGACTCCTTGAAGTTGCATACTTTGAGGTCATAGAGCTTAAACTAAAGAACACAGATACCAGCACTAAATGTAGCATGTACATTGTTCGATTTGTTATGAACTACGAAGGAGAGATCCTAAGTGGTTACTCATAAGTTTCAACATACTACATGTTTGGGTAGAAATACAAAGAATTTACCCCTGGTCGGGATAATATTCGGAACCAACGACCGGGAATAAAATCCTCACGCAGCAGGGAAATTCCCGGGATCCCCATGGCAAATCGAACTCTTGAGTATTTAGACTGTAGAAATTTTGGGAATTTAACAGCAGAAAGTATCTAATCGAAATATTTACTCTACCAAAATGTTCGGTTCATTGATATAAATATATTTTCAGTAGCCTGCGTTTGAATTTGATTTTGGCATCTTTGTCTTAGGCCAAGGTAAGGTATGTAGAGAATGAGAAAAGAATTGGCCAGTGTATTCTTTAGGTGAAACTGAGGAATACTTGCTTTTCTTCCCTCTTAACACTGTATTAGTTTTCGAGTGAACTAGTGCTGTACAGAGATCAGATCGAGTTGCCAGTTACTCTCTCATAGATCTCTTATGTGCAATTTTTGGCTCTTTGCCTATTATGAATCGTTAGTTGCTTGCTTTCTTCACACTCGCGCTTTCCTTGTGTGTTTTCTAAGAAGATTTTTATTGTACTTTCCTATATCCTCTCCTATTTTCTTCCTAATGATTTTATTAATTTAAATGTATTCAATTTTCTATATGCTAGTTTTCTTTCTTACCTTCATCCAAAGTTAACTTTTTCCTGGAATTTTTGGCAGTTCTTTCTGTTTAGTTCTTGCCACTTACGTTACTGTCGCGCGTATTATCTCTGTAAATATTTTGTTTATATAAAGGGAACTAAGAAAGTTTTGTCGCTTTTTGTGGAGGTCTGTGTTCAATTGGCCCTCACACCGTGAGTTGAATGCGAATGGAGATCAGGCGAAGGTCAGTTGTTGGTGTGGGTATAGCCAACATACTACCTGGTTGTGGCAGTTCAGTTACACCGTGAACGTGCGGAAGGACAGAGTGAACATGGGACCTCCACAGACCGTCATAAGGGCGTGTATGCTGTACGAGTTCAAACTGGGGTCAAACGCAGCTGCAGCGGGGCGGAAGATATGCCAGGCCTTTGGTGAGGGTGTCGTGACTACGCGGAAAGTGCATCGATGGTTTACCAAGTTTAAGGACGGTGATGAAATACTGGAAGACGCACCACGTGCAGGAAGACCAATACAGATACCAAATGAAGATCTTCAGGCAGCAATTGAGGCGAATAGTGACCAGACATGTGAAAAACTGAGACTACAATTCAGTGTGAGTGGAGAAACCATTTGGCAGCACCTCCATTAACTTGGGACGCACTACAAGTTGGGTCGATGGGTCCCACATGATTTGACTCCGGGCCAGAAGGCAACGCGAGCAGACATCTGTGTTTCTTTGCTGTCTCGTCTGAGGAAGGAGCCATTTCTGGACAGTGTATTGACATGCGATGAGAAGTGGGTCCTGTACGAAGCTCCGCGGCGCCGTCATCATTGGTTAGCATCCCATGAACCTGTTCCAAAACAGCCGAAACCAGCACTGCACCAGAAGAAGGTCCTCCTGTGTGCTTGGTGGACTGCTCGCGGCATCGTGAATTGGGAACTGCTACCAGCTGGTCAGAGCATCAATGCAACTGTGTACTGTCAGCAGTTGAGCCGTGTTTAAGAAAAACTCAAAACCCAAAACCCACTTCTGAATCACAAAGGGGTTCTCCTGTTACAGGACAACGCTAAACCCCACGTGGCTAGGATGACTCGGGACACCATTCTACGCCTTGGATGGGAAACACTATTGCATGCGCCATACTCCCCGGACATTGAACCGTCTGATTTTCACCTGTTCCATTCCTTGGACAATCACTTAGAGGACGCCAGTTCAAATCCCTAGTAGAGGTGCAAAATGCACTTGATACCTTCTTCGCTTCACGGCCCACCAAGTTCTACCGCGATGGAATCCATGGCCTTCCAGAACGTTGGCAGAAGGTCGTCGATGCTGATGAGGACTATTTTTGATCTTCCAGGTCCGTTTTAGGTCACATATCGATGTTCGAAGGTGGTGGGTGAAAAAGCGATAGAACTTTCTTGCTTTCCTTTATACATTTGAAATCTTGTTGGTATTCTAGCTCTTCCAAGACTCTGATGCTTTTGCCTAATTCTATTTCGAATTTCTGTGCATTTCTTTAGATTTTGTAAATCTAAAACTGGCGGTTTTCCTCTGATAACCTTATTCTACACTAGTCTTGTGTTTAGCTTCATCCCTCTTTCCACCATCCAGATTATGAAAGTATTCAGGAGAGGCGTATGTTGAACGATCTTCCTATTATTCGATAGAACATAATCTATTCAGTTTATAATTCAATTAGGACTTTTCCACGTAAACTTCTTCTGCCCTATTTTCTAGTTTCATGTTACTGTTTCACTTAGTTCCCACTTTAGCATTGAAATCTCGCATTACTCTCCTGCAATACATTTTACTATTATTCAAAATCTTCTGCTTATCTTTGCACAGATCCTTCGGACGTGACGGTAATGAAGCATTTGTTTTGATCTTAGTTACACTCCTGGAATTATCTTCGAGTTTCCCTCAACTTCTATGATTTGTTTTCAGGTTTATATTTATCTTGAACCCAAGACCGACGTTTTTTGTTTTGTTACTTCTTCGACGTAGAATGTTTGTTCTGACTATTGTTCTAACTGTTCTTTATTTTATTCTTCTCATTTCTAACAATCCTACGATATCCCATTTAATCTTCGTCCTTCTCCGGTTCCTATAACTTGTCCTCACCAGAAAATGATTGTCATTGGAGAATGTCACTTTCACCTCAGATCATATTTACGGTATCATAATCACCTCAGAACATAACGGTATCTCTTCTCTAGCAATTCGGTTTTGGTTCCTTCAACTGTTTCAAAAGATTTTTTTTTATGATTCTACTCACATATTTTCCAGGCCAATTTCACGTGTGATTTTGTCGTACAGGAGTTATCATCGCTTTTGTCGTTATCATCATGCCAAAACTGATTTCATCTTTGGGTTTCCTGGAACATTCCAGCGCAGATTGATATGTCACATGATGCACTTACTATATAAATATTTTGAAGCATAGCCAAAATGTCCGCTTTCAAGATGGCGGTCATTGATGTCATACACTCCAGAATATGTCGATTGGATGTACGTTTTTGTTGTACATCCAATCCATCGTTGATTTCTAGTTTATCCATGTTAAGATATGATTACTGTTGGTATATTGGAAAAGCTTGATAATTTGTAGTGAAAGACAGGAATGTGTGTTGTGACTGAAAGAATTCAGTGATAGCAAGAATGTTTTAAATGTATGTATTGTGTTTTGAATATTCCGATGTAATATTTTTGAATATGTATAATTTGCGTGTATTAGGTTAAGGTGGTGTAAGTTAGGAATACTTGCTTAGGTGTTTGTTAGTGAACTTTATTTTAAGTTTTGGGGTTGGAAATGTTATTGTTTATCGAGAAAGGGGAGTGATTAATGGGAATGAATGTATTGGACAATAATCTGTTATTTGTTGTAGAATCGCTTTTCCGAGTTGGTAAAGTATCTGACAAGTTTAATGGGTTTCCAATGATACTAATAAATATAACCTTAATCCCTAATGAACCTAAGACTCTTCATGTGTGCAGTTAGCTACGTGTTATAGTATGTTTCCTGCGTAGTGTTTTGGCATGATATTTGTTTTGGAGGAACTATTTTTATTTCTATACCTTCGTAATTCACCTAACCTATTATTGGTAAGCTGACTTAATGATACTGCGAGAATGTGGATCCACGAACTATCTTGTTATGAATTAGGAATCCAATGTAAATCTTATAGTCGCTACGTAAATTTCAATTCAAATCCAGTTTTAATTTTTTGATAGTCTACCTTCGAAACTCGTTTAATAGAATACAAGTGTATTAAATTATTGGGCCTTGTCAGAGACACTTTAAGAGAAAGCTGCCTTACAGAGTTACATGTATAGCGAATGTGGGCCCTAAACTATAATTTTCCTGCAGAAAAAACTATGCGGAAAGGAAGAAATTACTTCGTTGTTTCATGGAATATGGATTCTGATATGAGTCTTAGTATACGGAATACCAGAAATATCTAGCATCAGTTCCTTAATCTAAGATACTTTTACTCCTACTACAGGTCATAACAAGGGAGTCTTGTAAATGGGTAACTCCACTAGTAAAATATCAGTAAGTGTTGATTCAGTCAGGTTCTCTTGAGCTATTAATGGAAGCAATGTTATTTTATGATATAGCTAGATCTCATATGAAGGAAAGAGAAAAATAGAGATCTCGTTTTGCAAGTTATTACCTGTATGTGATTCTGAAGTATGAGAGAGATAATGGTTGATTCTAAGTGTACATATTTATCATCATATCTGGGTCCAAGTGATACTTGTCCAAGAGTTATTAGGAGATAAGAATGATGTTAGGCCAAGAAGCCTACGTACTTTTAGTACGTTGCCTCTCGATAGACATGGCGTCTTAACTCGTCTAAGCAGAAGTTGATGAGATATCGGCCGTTTAAAGGATCCAGTAATCAACGGAGAGCTGAAGGAGCAAGTAGGAACTTGCAGCCCAATTTATTTGAACCGATATCTAGTTTCTATTGTGTCTGTATTTAACAGGCGTTTCAACAAAGCTCACAATCATATGTGTTAACGTCGTAATGAGATTATTATTTCTTCCGGTTTAGGCAATTGTTGATTCGTGATCAAAGTCCCATTCATGTAGGAGAGATGGGAAGGACATTACAATTGGAAACCAAAATTTCTTCACGATAATTTTAGCATCTGAATTTCAACGAAATCTCTTTCTGTTCTCTGTGTTACTTCGAATACATCTATATTATCGATCTCTTGATGTCAAGCTATTTTCTGCATCCGTGCTTAAAATCTACTGTGATACAGGTCCAGTTTCATCTAATGGAAATTTTCTCAAGATAGTGCATTCACATACATATGTGGACCATAATTTACGGCCGTTCATCTTATTCAGAGCCAAGAATCTAGGATTCTGTACGAGGTTTAACGTAAAGCTTACCTTGAAACGCAAGGGACCCAATCATCCATGCATGTTTCCGAGACTCAATCCTTCTATCAGGGACGTCCTCGGACACAAAATGTAGGGGCAGGGCACGGAAAATTTATTACATGATATTTCGATCATTTAGGAACAACGAAAATGCACAATGGAAAAGCACTGAATCACCATATAGCGACATTATGCATCCAAAAGATACTGAAGTGTTTAACCATCTGTTTCACCGAGATGGGTAAGAAAGCGCGCTGGGAGAAGAAATTAAAAAGTATAGTTTCCCACATCTCAACTTCTTTTTGAAATAGTCAGCTGATTTCCTCTTTTCCACATGAACATCGCTTGTCTGGATAAGCTGAACAAGTTTCATGGAGTCCTTTTGTGCATTTGACACATCTTATCCAGTCTGCTATAGACATTCACTCTTTATGAAGCCCTAAGGACTCGATATATTAATTTTCAATACCAGTAATATAATTTTCGCTGTCAGACAACATAAGTGGTGATATGAAGAAGATTAAGATCTGTTACGAAACCTTCCGTAAGTCATCCGTTTAGAACCTTGCAGTTTCTCCTTGAGAGCTTAGACGTCTTATTTTAATTAAGCATTTTTGTTTAATGAAATCAGCTATGAGTAATCTTTCCGATGCTTTTAATCTCAGTTCAGTAGGAGTTTGAAGAAATGAGTTTAGTAATTTAGTTTGAAGTTATTGTGAATATGCTGGGTTGTGGTATTCGAGCCTCGTTTTGAGGTTCAGTTGTATAATTCGATATTCTCGGTTATGGCGTTGGAGGGTGGCTTGGAATTTCGTTCAGCGGAGCCTATAGCTTCAACTGAATAAAACGTAGAGTTATGAAACCTCCACTAGAGTCAGGACTGGCGCTGCGAACGCGGCGCCACTTGAAAGTTGAGCGTAAGTATATTTGTTTGGCAAAACAACACGTATTGAGAGCTGCTATCATATGGCTGCCATGCGTCGCTCTTTTGCATTGTTTGTTATAGTTTTTTTTGTTTGTATTTGAGAAGAAAATGCTGATCTCCTGTGCAGTTTACGGTTGTACTGAGATATATAAGAAAGGAAGTAATATATCGTTTAGCTGTTTCGTGCAGTTTATGTCTCTGGTTGAATTTGTAAATTATTTTTTGGCATTTAGGCATCTAAAGATCAGGCCCGGGATAGAGGAAGGGAAATAATTCGGGAAAGTGTCGGCCAGGACCTAAGTTGAAGGTGCCATCCAGGCATTTGGATGTTGTCAATGAGAAAACAACTCTGGATAAACTTCAGTCAGGATAGTTGGCCGCTGGGATCAAATCTCGACTTCCCGAAGCTACGCCAATGCATTACCACTGAGCTACAGCGGCTCGGTATCTGTGCTAGAAATATAAAAGGAAACACCCATCTTTGACTACAATTATTTGATGCAAAGTGTCTTCTTGTTAGATCCATAGAGTTATAAAACTGTCCCCCTGTGGTTAGATTAGTGGTTTCCAACCTGGGGAATGCCCCCTTTGGTAGCGTGAGAGATTTTCAAGGAGGGGAGGCCCTGCCTGCTGAAGGAAAAATATTCCTTTCAAATCAAACTTAAAACATTTGAAATTGAGAAACGAACAGCAAAGAAGTTTAACAAATTATTTTAGGTTTGTTACTGTTATTATTTTGTAAGATAAAGGTAGTAGGAGCAGGGGAGGGGGGGGGGGGTAATTAAAAATTCACTTTTTGTAGTCGGTACGGGATTGGCTGGGAACTTCTGATAAGAGCCAATCAGGAACCACGGAACTGTCTCACTGAAGGTTGTGTTGTGTATATGATTTAGTGTGTCTGAGGAAGCCGAGTGTTTTGGTAGTCGGCGAAAACGTTTACAAAAAATTTTAATTTTTTAAAATAAATTGTAGTGCTTTGCTCAGCCATTATTTTATTTTACCTTTGTTATTATTTGTTACGAATATTGTAAATGTGCAAAATATGTAAATAAATAATTAATTCAAATTCATGAAATATATTTATTTGAACTCCAACAAGTCTAAAATTGTGTATTTACAAAGAAAACTTACAGCTTTAGTCTCCTATAAATTTGTAGTCGCTGGTCACAGAGTTTGCAGGGTTTACGAAAGAAGCCTAAGGAATTTTTAAGTGCATAAAGGGAAGTGCCAAATGAAAAAGATTGGGAACATATGTGTTAGATTGTACTTAGTGGTACCGTTACATATGCCTGCGCTGTAAAGACTAATAAGTAAAGTGGTTATATTCGTGTAGAAAAGGCTAACAATTATGTCTGTCTATTTTAAATTTCAAATAGTTCTAAGTCCATAATGTGCTGTTAAAAAGACTGTTAGATTATTAAGAATGATGATGATGTATGTTCTGCCCGAAAACAGGTCTGACGACCTGAATGTCCCAGAGCTAGGTGAACCGATGGCGTTTTGCCATTGACTTCCATCGCATGAAGATGACGTCCTTATGACGGGACCTACAGTTTAACGTGGGTTCCAAACCACTTGTGTCTCCGCCGGGAATCGAACCAGGGACACCTTGATAACATTATTAAGAACAATAGAAACAAATTTATCATCGCAACGAAAATAGACAAGAAAGACTTCTTACCGGTCACCCTGCTCGGCAATAGGAAAACTCGTGAATTCTATATACCTAAAGTCAGACACAATAATATACTTAATAGATATGACTATTCGTATTGTTTGTGATATAAAGTCAAAACAGAACATTTGAAAAGCTAGAAAAAACAATGTCGTTTTTAATAGTTTTTAAGACAAAGAGTTTTACCCTAAATTTAAAGACAGTCTTCTTCATTCTCAAATAACTTTTAAGGAATCTTTTATTCTAACCACGGGAGCCAGATCTTCTTTTCGGTGATCTATATAATATCACTTTCGATAGCTGGTAGAACTTAAATATAAAGTTAAAGCTGTCCGAAAACTAAAGATAAATTTATACACATTTTCTTTAATGACATACGTCTTGTTTCGATGATATTTAAGTGAAAATTGCCAAATACAAGTGTATGGCCGATGACCGGTACCCTAATCCTATTTTCAATTTTATAATTTTCTTTGTAAATTTATGCAAGTAAACCGTTGGTTGCATATAATTACAGTATTAGTAATTTGTGTGTGTAATATTCATGTCTCTTGCGATGTATCCCTAATTTGGTATAATATTTTAAAATGTATCTCTAATGTTCTTTTAAAGTTATGTGGCTTTAAGTATCAACATTATATTGTTTTATTTAAAAACAACAACAACAACAAAATCTTTCAGAACGAAAGTCATATTTATCAAAAACGTTTTATATAAGTGATTTTTATATTAAATTATACCTTAATATTGATCAATTTAATTAGGGATTGTTTGTATCTTACGTGTTGAATTTAACTAAAGTGAAATCTAATACGAATTCTCATTTGTTTTCCTTTATAAAAAGATCGTGCTTGGCACAGACAATACCAGGCAGCGGACAGCTGGCTGTTTTCCTTTCCTGCCAAACAGAGAAACAAATGAATGTTCAACTTGCGCCGTGTTGGGAGTTGAAAACCACGTAGACGGTGGCGCCATCTCAGCCTCTAATGTAGGTTTAATAACTCTGGAATAATATCACGGTTGGAACAGTTTATGGTGTTAAAATTGAACATAATAAAAAGCGCACCCCACCCTAGATGGCGCTATCTTACCCCACTGCGCTTAGGTGAATGTTTTCTTTTCCAGATTCCTAAGGCGATGACAGCAGTAGCCTAAATCTAGACAACAAAAATTAGAGAAGGGTAGTAGTCAAGCTTCTTGAATATGCATTTGAAATCTGCATTGCTGTTTTGATAAGTTCTATGATGCGTAGAAAATAGTGATAATAAAAATATCTCATTGACCTGATACGTCTTTACAACATTAATTAAAGTTGTCACCTACTTTTTGTTTATTTTTTACCGAGAACACAACTCTCTATTTTTTCCTACTCTTGTGTCTTTTATTAAACTGTAAAAGACTGGACTATCCGTTCTTCACTAATCATCTGATGCGCCATCTATCAGCCTCTCACCCTAGACGAAAGATCTTTAATTTCATATTCTATCTTCAGATCTTTGTAAATTAGCTGATTTAAATTTTTGTTTACATAGTTGAAAATTGATAAATTAGATGGGAGAAGTGATTACCAGTTTTATTTCAGAGTACCGATATGGTGAATATGTCATTTCACACCCAAGACTATGCGTAATAAAAACATAATTATTTTATAGATTAGCCTCTGAATTAATGAGTTTGGCACTGATTATGATTCTGCAGTTACAATCCGTACTACAAGAAGATTACTGGACGATTGAATATGTTTTCTCTTTGAAGTAAGTTGGTATTTTTTTTTCTCTTTTGTGCCTAATTAGTTGCTAATTGTTATTTGTTTTGTTTCTTGTGCCATTGTGTTGTGTAGTTGTGTAAACTGGCTTAAGGCTGTAATTACATATTAAATTAATAAATTGGAAAATATTTCCGAAAATAAACTAAAAAAATAATAAAAAAACGTTTTAAAGACATACTTTTCTTTAACAATTCGTTCTAAAACTAAAAAATAATTTTGTTTTAACAAGACTAAAAAGAAAAGCATGGGGTGTGCCAATCGCATAATTTATAAAGTAACTCTATATGAGAGCGCGTACCATGCTTTTCTTTTTGGCCATGCATAAACAAAATTATTTTTTACTTTTTAGAACGAATTGTTAAAGAAAAGTGTGTCTTAAAAAGTTTGTTTTTATTTTTTCTCAAGCTATTTCGTGACCCAAATCCTAAAATGTTCTTCAACCAGTCAAACCCCACATCGTTGCAGACTAGTATTTATTGTAGGATAAAGAAGTCAATATTTAAAAAAAAATCAAATATACTTTTAAGTTATATGAAAGTAACAATGGAATATTGTATTGTCATTTGACTTACGCAGCAGTGCAAAATTTCATTCTTGTATGATGTCGGGAAAGGAGTTAAACTGATTTTGTAGGATTTGAGGAGACCACGAACCATTGTGAACTAAAGAAAAGAATGTAAGAAAAAAAAATGCAATTAAGTTTAAAAATGACCACTAGAGGTCTATTGTGAGACGGGCAATAATTTCAACTTAAAGTTTATACCTAACATAATATGGCACCAGGGAAAACAGCAATAACCAGTAATAAGGGAATCATTAAAATTTAATAGCAAACATTTAGCAGCAAATAATTTTTTAAAAGTTTAAAGAAGTAATTCTTAAGTTGTTAGTGCTTCTTATGTACACGTGTTATTTAAAATAGTAAGTGTACTTGTTGTTTCTAAAACTCTCAATTTAAAAACCAAATTCCATTTGAATACTTACTCGAAAGTTCTGATTGTTTTTGAGCGCTTTGAAACAGTCAAATTGGAATTATATTGCTCACTTGAAAAGTGATTCAAGGATGTTGAATGTGGTATGTGTGGTTAGAATAGTAACGTTTTATTAATTATTACATTTACAAGCGTAAATTGCACAACTGGATAACTAATTGTAGAATACTTGTACCGCTCTTTAATTATGGCGTATGCAGTGTGCTCTTTCTCGGTTTACAGTAAATGAATAGTCCTCGTAGAATTATCATGTCATTGATTTTATTATTATTCAATATCTGCTCTACTTAAAAAAACAGTTATGGGCTATTTAAATATTCTTAATTTTCATTCAATTTAGTCCAATATTGTTTGCTTAGTAACTGTAATTTTTAGGGAAACACCGGGGAGTTGTATATGTATTCTTTGTTTAGTTCAGTTCGAATCGCCAAGCTCTAGATTCACGTGGTTAGGGTTTCGGATACAGTCGTATGTTTTCGGTTTCTTCTGCTAGCCTCCGAAGCGCAGCAGCCTGCTGAAAGTGGAGATATCTAGCTGTATAAAAAAAGATTTTTTTTTTTAAAAAAACGCGCTTTTTTAAAGCAAAGAAAAATAGATTAAAATGTAAAAAATAATAAATTTATGAATCGGAAAATAAAAGCGTGGGTGCTCTTGCTTAACTTGTCATAAAATGATAATATCTAAGAGCACCCACGCCTTTATTTTCCGATTTATAAATTTATTATTTTTTATTTTTAGTTCATTCTTCTTTGCTTAAATTAGGGTGTGTTTTTTTTTAAAAAAAAACCTTTTTTATTTTTTAATTCCCTTTTTAATTTATTTTATATATCATTCTTTTCGAGTTATTTCGGTGTTTATACTTTTTAAGAAAATGAACATAAAGAGCACAACAAAAACACCATAGTTAATAATAATAATAAAATGAAAACAGAAATGTATAGTGCTATATATACACACATCTGTTGTTGAGACCCACAAGTTTAAGGAATATTCTTAAGATCTTTCTCACATGTAAAGATGAAGCGACTGCCATTACGATTGATTATAATTCGTCCATCTTGTGTTTAGAATTCTTTAAATCCGAAGCGATCTTTGACGATTTTGAAAAGTTTCTGCGTGGTCGGAGTTAATGAGTTCGTAATCAAAGTAGTATGTGTTTATTTTTAGCGGCCGCTTTGCTCGCCGTACTCTATCTCGGTTCTTATAACTGGTGAACTTAAGGATGATTTGTCTTTTTCCTTGTCTAACTACGTCAGCAGTATTGAGTTTTGGAGTCCTAAAGCGGTGACATGTAGTTAGAGCCAGGTTTATATATTTTTAGATTCAGACTTTTATTGAGGACTTTCAGCGCGACTGCCTCAGGGTTTTCATCAGATCTCACGGAATCCCATGGATCAAGATGCAATTTTTATAAAATATTAACTTCGTAAAGTTCTTTGGAACTGCACCTTAATTGCATTTACGTTTCTGTCAATTGAGACGATAGAATCACTGGCTTCTTTCTTGAATGAGTGAAAATTATCTTTGATATGTGACATCCCACAGTTGATTAGGTAATTATGTTCTAGAAGGACTCTTTGTGTTGTGTTGTGAAAGCAACGGGTTCAGTCGTTACTGTATATCTTCCATGTTTTCCCCTCACCCTTCAACACGGTTCACGACATCGTTTATCGTTGCCATTGACACAATAATTGAATGTCTGACAAGTAAGAGTCTTCAGATGTGCATAGTGTCATTTGCTGACAAGAGAGGTGGCAACGCATAAATAGATGTAAAGTTGACGGACCAGTGCGCTGCTGGATGGGGATAATGCAGAGATCTAGACAAATATGTCAATTTCCCTTGACTGACTGGCAACTGATTTGATATATATCCATAGAGCACTAGAAATTGGACAATTCATTGTACAAAGATGACGTTTCAGTCACTAAAATTACGATCATGCAATAGTTCTAAAACTACTTGTTAGATTTTAATTTTTCGTTTTTAAACTTATTTAATACGATACTTTATAGAGATAGTGGTCCCTATTGTGCAAAACAGAAAAAAAGATGTTCTTTTGTTTCATTATTTAAAACATTCACTTTATATTCTGTTGTATGAGTTCTAGTTAGGACTATCCTGACGGAGATTTTTCCAAGGTTATTCCTTAGTCACACCAGGCTAACGTTGGGATGGTGTTCTCAATACTAAGCTCTGGCCAACCTCCTCCCCATGCCCTTTCAGAACGATATGCAGTACTGAGACAAAGTTGTTTAAAGACCAGAAATAAAATACAAATTCAAGAAAATATTTTGAGTGGGTATTTCAGTGTAGCAGAAAAAGAAAAAAACATGTATCGAAGTATATGGGCAGTGAATTAGAACTGTTATTGTATGTAGTGATAAATATGACGATGCTAGTAACTTCAAAGTGCTTGAAGGCAATGAAGATTTGTAAATTACCAGCTGTACTTCTGCAGGCTGGATATTGAAAACAATGCAATGGTCAGAGCAGAAAAACGAAAAAGAAGTTATGAAGAGTGAACGGAAAAACTGCCTCTTAATTTCGAAGAGCTAAAGAAAACCTCAATCGGTAAAGACCGACATACATGATCCATGACAAGGAAGTTGATGAAATACACTTTGAAAAGAATTGATATTGGAAACACGTGAAAAGAAAAGCGTCAGAAGTTAGAGTTCAAGGAACTGTAGGCGATTTAAGTGCTGCTGCTATAAGGTATCCAAAAGTGAGAGAGCCAGACGTACAAATATATGCGAAATGAAACAGATACGCGGAGGAAATATTGAAACATATCGACCGATAGAATCCCTACCTCAATGCTTATTTGCAGCACCTTTGAAAATAACATAATCTGTTGTTAAAATAATACATTTATTTCAACCACATTTGTAGTAACCAAAATCTTTTTACGTCCCTCTATAACAACACTATAGCAAAAGGGACCTTCTAATCCCGCTTATGGTGTACTGTACATCCGTGTCAAGAAATTAGATCTCAGGAACTACAAGATGTAGACAGATGCTTGAGGTGTCGTTGGAAAGATCTTGTCTGGACTAGGTCGGATCCGTCATAACCGTCTAGACTGCTACAGTAGTTCAGTGTTGCCAGAATATTAAAAAAAATATTTGATCAATTTGCTTCAATTCAGTTAGACATAGCTGTTCCAAACTTGGCATAAACATTATTCAACACAATGGGAACATTCTGTGAGCATTCCCGATTGTTAGTGTTGGCAATCCGTGCTGAAAAACTTATCTTATGAGCCACAAGGTGTAGAGACGTTGCTGAGATGACGTTAGAAAGGTCTAGGCTAGACTATCTCTAAATTGTCGGAATTGACTTGTGCCAAAACATTTGTGAAAATAATCAGTTCTTGAAATTGCTTCCATTCAGTTAGACCTAGCTGCGCTAAATTTGGAGTATAAATTATTCGACATAATAGAAAATTACTGTTTGTTTTTACGTAACTAAGTATTGCAGCTGTCAGTGTTTGCACCTTATTTTGTACAAAGTAATGCTGGTGTGCTAAAATGCTATCAAGCAACCGGAACCTTTGCGATTCTTAATAGAATTGCAGCTCTAAGTTGTTTGCCATTATTAAAATTTATTTTGCAATATTACTTAGCTTCATATTATTGCATTTTAAAATTATTTTCTTGTTTTACTTGATTATTTTAAATTTTCGGGAAGGATGTCTTTTTCATATAATATGAGATAAATATAAGAAGGTTCCCAGAGATGTCTAACACCCGAGCATAAAACCTTTCTCTGATGTTGGTTCCTTGAAGCAATCCAGAACAGCAGGTGATACAAGCGGTCTGGCAACACTAAATTCTTTAATCATTTAACCACAATACGAACACCTTTTCAGAAAAGATCTTTCGTTAGCTTTTAGTTCACTCTTTTGTTTTGGGGATTAGTTTCCTTCTGGAAAGAAAACGACAAATAAATGCACAAAGATTCTGTGTAATGTTTAGTTTCGGTTTTTACAAGGTAGAAGGAATAATAAAAGGTTTTGCTACCTGCTCTCTCTTCCTGTCTTACACATTCATGGGAAAGCGAAAGAACTGTTTCCGAAATTCTTGTCGAATAAATTTTTGTTATACCAGTTTGGTAATAAGCCGTTTAACAGCAAAGTACAGTTAGCGATCTAAATGTGTTTCAATTGCAATTAAGTTTCTGTCCGCTCTTAACCTTCAAGAATACCGATAACACAGTGTCCGTTTAAACTGTTATACGTGTAGGATTTCAAAATTCAAATAACACCAACAATTTTCTGTAAAAGGATAGTTAAAAGGCCATATGAATTTATGTAATTTTCGTTAACAAAATAACAATCTTTTGTGTATATTCTAGATGTATCTTAGTGTATACCAACCTCCATCATCGCACGATGCTAAAGTAAAGCAAGGAAAAGAATATCAAAGCATTCTGTCGCATACCTGATAATTAAACACACCTTGTTTCATACCACGATTTCACCTATATTCTTAAGACCAGAAGAAGACGTAGTGTACCAAAAGAAGAAGACGTAGTTTTAACACCTCCACTTCTAGACTTCTTCCAACATTTCTGCTCGAGGTGAAAAGAAAGCAAGTTTCCGTTTCCGCGAGTACTCGCAGTAACGAATCGAAGTACTAGTCGACTGGCTGAGACATGAGTACAGACTACATCTCAAGGCTTCCTCCATTTTAAGAATTCATTCCAGAATTCAATTGAAAGAGAAAAACTTATTTCAGATTTGGGTTCAGTGACCTTGATTCTCGATTAAAATCTTGTAACTCTAGAGTCTTTTTGATTTCGTTAGCTTTCTTCACAAAGAACTCAAGCTAACACCTCAATGAAAGAGAATCTGAATACAGAGCTGGTTTCAGTGACTCGATTTATTGGGTCATTTCAGTTCTTGTGACTCTAAAGCTTTCATAAATAATGAAATAACTTTGGAACAGAGGAGGCGGAACCTACGTTGCGCGGATTAAATAGTTTATGCGCTCTTTTACAGTGAGCATGGCTCCGCGTTCAAATCAGGTAGGGATTTTAACTTTAAGACAGTAGTTCGAAGTTCAGTTTGCCACAATCTGTTGGAGGCATCCTTAGAAACTCACCGGTTCATAAAGGTGTCAATAATTCAATCAATCAATCAGGATGGGAGGAGAAAGGAAGTAATACCAGAGGAATAAATACAATTCACATATCATTTTCAGGAGAGCGCAATATGAAAATAACATTACCTTCGCCAAAGAACTCAAATTCGGAAGGGGCATACACATTATTGGACACAATAAAAAAATACTGTGCGTGACACTATCCATAAGCACCCCAATTGTTTTTGTTGAAAGTCAATTTCATAAAATGGGTGTTTGTGTGAGACCTTCTGAGATTGTTTTCGAATTGGAACTTGTTTAATAAAAAGATCGGTAATTCAACTTTATATTCCTATTAAATTATCAGTAGTTATTTATTAATAATTTGGAAATTTCTATTCCATGCAAGACACACACACACACACATTATATATATAAAGACAGGCGTGAGACGTGTTCATTAATGTTTAAGTATATACGGAAAAAAAAGCTTTTACACATACACACACTCATTTAAATTTGAATTTAATTTTTAATCTGTTTAAGATTCTTTGGCTCAGGACGGATGAATAATGGAGAGATGAATTGGTAGAATGAAGAAAGTGGGAGGAAACTGAATAACCCCGAGAAAACCAACGTACACAGTGTTTGTCAACTACAAAGCCTGCATGGCATGGCAGGGATCTTAAGATTTTTTGGCGACTTTTGTAAAAATGGTCCTCTGTTAGTGGTAGCGGTAGGGTAGTTTTACCCTAATTATTTCCGAAGTGTGATAGTTTGGGGTCTTTATTGACTGGGGTACAATTTCATTACGAGAGACACTTGCATTACAACACATTGTTTTCGGTTTTCACCCAGGTGCCGTACGTTAGTAACTTGAATACATTTTCGGTAACTCTAAGTGTGTATTTCATTGAAACACTTTATTTGTATTACCTTCGAATTTTCTGTTTTTAAATAATAGTTATAAGTTTAGCTATAAATATGATTTTTAGGTTATATTTTGAGGAGTCTTCTTTCACGTATTTGAAGGAAGAGGCAATGATGATAGTAAATTTTCCTAATAACTTCTTTAGTATATTAATCTTAAATTTATGTTGTTGTATGTTCAAAAGCTTTGTCTCGAAGTATTGATCATATATTCAAGATCTTTTTTTTCTTTGAACAACAGAAAAGTTTCTTCAACAAAATTATTCGCACAGCAATTAACATTCGAAAAAGAAGATTTGCAATACTTGGAAGAAATGTTGTAAATGAAGAACTTCACACGTTTCGACATCACGAGATGCTTCAATAAGACACAGAAGATTCAATTGGGTCTTCAGATAGCTAGCATCAGAATTTTATCCTAAAGGAAAAGGCTGTGATAGTAAGACAGGTTAGAAAAGATCGTCCGAAAAGAAAGAGCTGAGATCAGAAACAGGGAAGAAGGTTCACCTCTAAACCAGAAGAGTACTTCAAGTTCATGATCGTGTGCCAAGCTAAAAAGCGTTCGGCAGTGTGGTAATTGAAGAGAAGGAAAGAGGAAATTCCGAGGCACCTTTAGATACATCCCCGGAACCTCATTGCCATTGCGCTTTCTAGAGGGAGGGACTTGTTAATAGCTTGATGAACGATAGCATACCCCCTCCGAAAATAAAATATAATTGAAATAATCATAATATTTAAATTACTGAAATGGAATCTGAACTCAGAAGTTGGTACAAAATTTTTATAGCAGTGACTTATCAGTATCATCAAGCAGTAACATATCCAACATTTTTGAGTAGCCAAGACCATCAAATCTCTTACTATCCGATGTGTTAGAGTTCGTTGCACATTATGCTGGAAATTAATGAAGTGTGACCAATGGTTATTAGACAAGTCATAAAGAAATAAAGAGAGATATTATGATGACATTGTTAGACTTTCAATAACTTAGGTAAATTTAAATGGTTAAGTAATAGTACTTCCATCAAATGACGTGTTACATGTCCTTCAAACAAAATATTTTGAATAGACAATTTATGTGGAAGATTTCATATCGAAGAACGAAATTTTGTACACTTTCATTTTGAGTAAGTTATCAATCGTACCCAACTCATAAAAAATGGTGTATAGTGAGCAGGATGCTTTTTATCGATTATTTCAAACTTAATCGACAGAAGTCAGTTTTATGCCCTCTGAATTACAAGACCAACAATAAATTTGTTGGTGAGGATCTGCAGAAATGTCTTTGGTTAGAGGTATTGTGGATTTCCACGGTATAGAGAGAACAGGGATTCGCTTTTACGACTTTACAGATGGCCAGTGTTAGAATGTACTGACAAGGGAACTTAATGAACTGATCAGTCGATATCGAAGGATGAATATGCCAAATGATAGGCCTTAGCATACTTACTTTAACAACTACAATATTAGCTGACACAACTTTGTGTTAGTCTCGTAGTAAATATGAAGAATACTATACAGGGTGGGGCCATACTGTACACAACAGTCGAATGAAATAAAAAAAATAACATACAGGCAGGAATGAAATGTCCCTGAACATGTTATAGGCGAAGGGGTAAATGGAACGGACCATACCACGTTGTCGGCGGCCATCTTGGAATCCGCTATCTTGGATTCAACTTAAAAATTTTAAACAGGAAGGAATGTGTGTGACATATCAACTAGCAATAGAATTTCCTCGGGAATTCATAACTGTAGTTGGTTTTTGTCTATCTCTAACGGTTTGTGAGATTTGTAACAGTTTTTCCGTTATTGTTCGTTTCAGGTTCACTAATTGAAGATGGTCCTCACGAAAGCTAAACGCATGCAGGTTGTTTTGATGTCGGATGAACAAAGTGTGCGCCATCCCAGGTGATTTCAACCATCACCATGCTGAAAATAATAATATCTCACCCAACAAAGTTGCTACCCTCCTATCTTTCGACCCGACAGTTCACCAACCTGCCCACATCATTTACATATTTTTCATATTCCTTTACGTAAGGGATAAACAATCATTTGTAAAGCGTTGCATGACACGGATATGGTGATTATGTTATCAGATGGTTAATAGGTAGATGGATTGGAGGGCGTGGACCAGTTAAGTGGCCACCACGATCTAATAATCGGTCTCCTTTAGATATTTTTTTGTGGCGGTACTTAAAGGTTAATGTGTACCAATGTAACCTAATGGTGTTTCCTACCTGAGCAAGGGAATAACTGACAGATATGTGCGTTGTACATGTGCGCAATTATCACTTAACGTGCTTCATAGGGCACACGACGACGTTGCGGAAGTGCTTTAATGAGAAGGGCGTTCATGTGAAACATGTTATGTGATGGTGATTGTGGTTTTTGCGGTTCACAGCTGTTCTCCATATTGACGAATGTGTTTATTATGGTGTTGCAAGGTGTGTATGGCACGTAATCCTTTCTTTCAGAACAACCCGCCGAGTTCAAAACCTACCTTAATTTCGTTCATAACTGAAACACGGTTGCAAGTATAGTAAATTGCATTACACCATTCAATTTCTCGTTGCAAGAGGATGCCATTTCATATATTGCATGATCATGTTGCCATTTGAAATTTTCAAGTTGAATCCAAGATGGCGGATTTTAAGATGGCCGCCGGCAATGTGGTATGGTCCGTTCCATTTTCCCCTTCGTCCATAACATGTTCAGTTACATTTCATTCCTACCTGTCTCGTATTTTATATTTTATTCGACTGTTTTGTACAGTATGACTCCACCCTATAAGTATTTTGCATATTTATTACGAGGCTAACACTAAGTTGTGTCAGCTAATATTGTAGCTGTTAAAGTAAGCATGCCAAGGCCTATCATTTGGCATATTCATCATCTGAACAGTTCACCAAGTTTCCTTGTGTTATCATTAATGTCAATGGTCTTCCGTTAGATCATAGAAGGTAATACCTTTAAGGTCATTGAAAACTTTTTCTCAAAACAGAATAAAGTTTTGCTGCTAATTTCAGAAAAGCCATGAGATTTGTTCTACCACCTAAAGTATTGGGGCAAAATTTATTTACAACTTAAACACTTGAAAGTTTCATTGCTATTAAGCATCTAACATTTCTATGATAAGCTAAATCGCAGTAATTATTCAGCAAAGTAGCTAAGCTTAAACTACGTACATTTTGATGCTCATTTTAAACATGACTTTATTCTTATGACGTCAGCTTACTGAAAAGTGGGAGGTATAGGTTTTGAAAACGCATAGAATTGACATTATTTCATTTTATGTTACATTTTGGTATGTGATGAATAAACAAAGTCAATAATGCCAAACAAACTTACGAAATATACTACTTTATGAATAAATAAAATAAATATACTAGGCTTGTCCACAAATCCTCATATGTGTGTCAAAGAAAAGTCCAATAAGCAGGATGTAATTTTCGAAAATACACTTTAAGTGCACTTCTTTCATCTTTACATTTGCTTTGAACATAGAAACACAATAATTTCATTGTAAGTGGTTATTTGGTATGTTCTTTGTATTTTACTGAAATATTTCTTCTTGTTTTTCGTTGACGTTAACCAGATTTTGTTAGAAAGAACTCAATGACTCTGAAAAAACTGTCACTTTTATTGCAACTTGAACTTTCAAAAATATCTAACATTTTTTCTGCCATTGTTTTTTTGTGAGCATCTTTTGTATTTCCCAGAAAGGTTTGAGCAACAGATCCTAATTACATACATTCCTGTTTATCGATTGGGTTCAACGATTTTGAAATCCTTAATTTTTCATACCCATGGATTTGAGAACTTGCAAAAATGTTATTTACGGACGGAGTAACGCCAAAAAAATCAACAAGTCAAGACGAAAATAACCTAACTTCAAATGTATTTAGTGATTAAAACAGACAAATGAGAGCAACAATGGTATTTTGGAAAGTAGCCTAGATAATACTTAAGAATATCTACAAAATGAATTAATCCATAGTTTGAAGTTGTTTGCTATTGAAGAGAAAAGTGAAAGACTGGGCTATGTTATCTTACTTTACGGACCTTCAAATATCTCGGCTAAAAGAACGAGCTTCAAACTCTGATTCAATTCATTTCATAGATGTTAATAAACATTAGTTTTTCAAAATTTCAATATTTATTTTGAATTTTCTCGATATTTTTAAAAATTGGTAACAGTAAGTGTGAATAAATAGGAATTGTGCTGGGGGAGCCATAAATTATTAGTTTAGAAGAACGTATGATTGACTTATTAGTACCTTGTATATAATTTTGAATATATATATATATATTTTGTACAACTAGCAATGTTCAGAAGAAAGAGTGAGCTAAAAATTACATGATGATACAATATCGCTTGTTATTTGTGTTTTGAATTTTGATGCTATGAAGTTTGTTTTGTAAGTATATATTGCCGTATTTGTGGTTACAAAAATTAAAACAATAATAATAATACGACAATAACCTGAAAATGTAGGGACAGGGTCCCAAATAGCCTCTGATTACATTCATGCTGTGAAAAACATGAAATCATACTAAATGTATAAAAATGAAAAAGCAGAGGGCGTAGGGCCATTATGGAACCGAGGAATTACGAAATATCATAATTAGTATAGAAACATTGTAATAGGGCTACACAGGGTCATCCTTCACAGCCAAGATTGTCGCTGTTCAGAGGTAGACAGCGAACCAGTGCCTCGGGAAAGGAATAATTCCCCATCCGCCGGCCAAGTACACGGCCTGGCAACGTTTCTCTCACTCTCTGCGCCATACAAGATTTTTTTTTTTTTTAAATTACCTGCAGGGCTGTTCAACTTATATGGAAACACTTCCGGTACGAATAGCCCACTCGCGCGTAGCCTGAACTATAAGTAACAGCGAGAAGCGCTCAATCCGGCAGCTGCAGTTTGGTTTTGCGATTTAGGCGTCGGGAAGCTGATTCAAAAGTTCCGGGTTCAAACCCTGGCGTCGACTTTTTACTTATTTTTTATAAAGAAAATGAAAGTTTTTTTTAGATTTTTATGCAAATACACAAACGGGACTTGGATTTTAACCAGGGAAGGAAACAAGTCGGATTTCGCCATGGATTTAGCACAATGAACCACATACAAACATTGAATGAAGTTATGGAAAGGACTAATGAATATGAACTTCCACTATGTTTGGGATTCATAGATTTCGAAAAAACCTTTCGATTCGGTCTCCCTGGCACCAGTACTTAAATCACTTGAACATCAAGGCATCGAAAATGCGTACATCAAGCTACTGCGAAACATTTATTCGACTGCCACATCTGTCATTAGACTACATCAAGAAAGAGAAAAATTTAAAGTTGGAAAGGGAGTAACGCAAGGAGATTCAATTTCCCAAAAACTGTTTTGTGCAGTCCTGGAGAGTGTTCCAAAATTTAAACTGGGATGCAGTTGGAATTAAAATTAATGGCTAATATCTTCATCACCTACGGTTCGCGGATGATATAGTAGCTTCAAATGCTTCATCACCTGATATAGTAGTTGCTTCAAATGCGGAAGAACTACAACCCAGAATGGAATAACTGAATAATGAGAGTTCGAAAATAGGCCTTAAAATGAATTTATGTAAAACAAAGGTCATATACAATCAACATGCTGCAAAAAGGGAAATAAAGATTAGCGGAGAGCCAATAGGCATAGTTGATGAGTATGTTTACCTAGACCAGCTCAAAACATCGAATGCAAAGTTGACTGATGAAATAAACAGAAGATGCAAAATGGCGTGGAGTTCATTTGGAAGACAAAACTTTATTTTCAAAAGCAACCTACCAATGTGTCTGAAGCGTAAAGTTTATAATCAATGTGTATTACCTGTGATAATGTACGGCTGTGAAACTTGGACATTGAATGCGCAAACGACTCAAAGATTGAGAGTCACACAAAGAGGAATGGAGAGATGCATGCTAGGAATAACCAGGAGGGACAGGAAGACAAATTAATGGATTCGCGCACAAACAAAGGTAGATAATATAATCAAGACTGCGAAGAAGATGAAGTGGAAATGGACCGGTCACATAGCTAAACGAACAGATGGAAGGTGGACGACAAAAGTACTATATTGGATTCCTAGAGAAAAGAAGCGACCGAGACGACGTCCGAATGCAAGATGGGTAGATGAAATCAAGCGTTTTTTCAGGAGCTAGATGGATGAGGATAGCAGCAGACCGAGATATGTGGAAAGAAAAGGGGGAGGCCTTCATCCAGCAGTGGATAGAAAACGACTGAATATGATGATGATAATGATGATGACACAAAAGGAAATTTAATAAAAGTTGTGATCTATAATTTTAAAAGAGGACACTAAAAACTAGGATGTATACCCATCAGGGCAGGATGCACACCGAGCGATAGCGAGGCGTGCAAGGGGGGGGGGGAAGGGTGCGTCCGAAGGGAGCTGGGCGGCGTTGGTGGTTGGGTACGCCCCCTGTTAACGGTGAGCATACGCAAAAGTACTGTTTTCTCAAAAGTTCTGTTTCAGCAAACCGCAAAAGTTATGTGCCGTACCGGAAGTGTTTCCAAGTGGGCTCTCCCCAACCCTGCAACTCTGAAGGTAGTTCTAAAAAAAAAAACTTGCGTGCGCCATTAACTTGTTGGTGAATGGACGCGCATAACTAGCGCTCTGTATGATTATATGTCAGAGATCCAGACTCGTGTACCAGCAATTAGTTACAGTGACATATATATAATTCAAGCGAATAAGTGTTCAGTTAAGGAAAAGGAGAGCCATGAACTACTGAAGACAAGAACATTGAGAGGTGAAGAAAATTGTGTTTCCAATGACATGTGTTCCGTCACGAAGAAAGACTGCATTCATGTTTGATAAGTAAGAAATAACAAATGACTGCCGTGTTCTCCTGCCAGCATATTATCCAGATAAGCCTTCAGCATCCCTCCCATCGCATATTAAGTTAAATATATACATAGAACTCTTGCAATATTTCCACTATCATTTGTCCTCTTGAATCATTCGTTGTACAGTTGTATATGTGTTCTCAGTACGATCACTACAATGATCAGAAACCTCACCGTTTGGAGTGTTGCATGCCCCTTTGGTTCAGATTCCTTTTAAGGCGAGCGGAAAGATTTCTTGTTGTTTCCCTTTCAGGCAAGGAGATAGATTTTCTGTCAATCCACAGGCAGGAGCTACGACCTGCTGATGTTATTTGAGGACGGCAGTGGTAAGAATCTCTGACTCGTGTACCACTGTGAGGTGTAGATTGCCCTTGTGCTCTTGAAGAAGTATTAGACGCTTCACGGTACAAAGGCGCTCGAACACAACAAAAACTTCTCTCCCACCACAAAGTGCTTCAATTTCCACACTGCCGCAAGATAAAGTGTTAACATAGGTTGGACCTAGCTGAATAACATGACGACAGGCACTGTAGTTGGTGAAAGCCCGTAAGCTTGACATCAAGAGAGAAGTACAAGTTGTACGGTTCGGACGGAAGATAATTAGAATAAAGAATACCAAACAAATGAACTGAAAACCAAAATCGTATCTCCGGAAGTTGGTAAAAAAGTGATGATGTAGCAAGTGGTATGCAGATCTACAAATTGCGTCGACGAATTTGAGTTAATAGAAGATAATATGGACAAACAATGTACTTCTTTTAACAAATACTGAAGGACAATCGAAGATAAGTGCCAAAAATCTAATTATTTCTGGAAGTTTAAAGACTTTACAATCACGATCCTGAACACGCCGCCCTTTATCTAAAATTGTTGCTCCTTTTGCAACTGTCCACAGGTAATTCATTCCCCTCCTTCTTAAACTCCTAATATGAATTCCTGTCCTTAGTATTCTAGTATGAATCCTACAGAAAATCTTTCGAACAAATCGAAGTCACAAACATGAGAAACGACCATTCATTCGAGGGAGCACACGGAGGAGAAAATAAGCGAAGAATGGTCCAAAATGTCACCGAGTACATGAGAAATCTCGTGTGAGGCATACTTAATAAATTAAAGAAGATAGTAACTCCAAAAAATAGGTCTGTGTGACATTAAGTTTCCGTTTGTATATCCAATATCTTTGCCAGGTGTTTGAATATTTCTATTGATGTGAATTTGCTAAGGGTGGATGAGTGGCTCTATAAATAGCCCAGAATAATTGTATAATGTACTTAATAAACATGAGTCGCCGTGGCTCAGATGGTAGCGTCTGATTACGAATCGGGCGGCCCAGGTTCAAATTCCGGCCAGGACACTGGAGACTTTTCTTACATTGTTCCCATGCCTGGCGCTCTGAGGTGCACCCAGCCTTCTATCAAATTGAGTACCGGAGTGTCCTTGGTATTCCTGGGTACCTTGGGAATGTAAAGACGGTCTAGCGTGGGACTGACCACCCCACCTCACTTCGTATCGTAGGTCAAGAAAATGTGGAGCGCTACCTTCACATCCCCCATGCACCGTTCACGGCGCGTGCATATCGCACAGGGGGATAGTTTTACCTTTACTGAATAAAAGCCTGAACTGAATTGCTTGTTTGATGTGCACAGCATTTTGCTTAAAAATAGGTTGATCAGTTATGTAGCGTAGCAGAAATGTTTGAAATTAACACCTGTTCGAAAAATCATGCTAGCGTTTGCAATTATAAACACTCTGCTACTGAACTAAATATTCTATAGATGAGATCTATGCAAATACAATAAAAGTGCAATTACACAGTGGGGTAGACTTTACAATCAACGTTGAAAATAACATACCTGCTACATAGAGGTTCATGTCGCTGTTAAAGCAATACCCCGTCGTTTTGGTGCCATAATGCGTGTAATTAGTTACGTTACTTGTTTATTTTTTTCTTACAGCAGTCGATCAGGTCATGTTAGCCTTGAACTCAGAAAGGTGTTAGTAGAATAATTTTAAACCTATTGATAAGAGCGAGCGGGACAATATTTAGTTTCCATTCAAGCCCCCATTTCGTGTGGCTGTTTTGAAGAGTAAGTGAATTGGAGCAATCACACATACTTAGTTTCTGAACTTATCATTTGGCCTTGGAACAAAAACCTCGTTAACAGTTAAAAACAACTGTTATATTTTGATTGGGAGAAACAAGAACAGGATTGTTCAATGCCACAAGGACGAATGATTTTGATTCGCTATAACTAACACACAACCTTCCTTCCCACCGAACTGTCGTAGCCCAGTTAATAAAGTCTTGGTTTCACATTCGGGAGATCCTTGGTTCGATACCAGTAGCAGATCATTCTGATAGGCTTTTCCAGAGATTTTCCTCAGTCACGCGAGACAAATGTTTTTAATTTAGGCCGTGGCTGACTAATTCTCCATCATTTCTTCTACCCTATCCCGACCTGATCCATAGATACCTAAAGGAAAAGACCCTAAATAATTTCAAAATTCACGCAAATTTCCAGATGATATAAATTCTGATCCTAACAAAAATGTGAAGGGAAAAGTTTTAGAAAACGGGGAAGTGTGTCCGCCAGCTGAGACTGATGTTTCCACAAGTCAGGAATGAGTTGAATTACATACTGGATGTACCACAACGGCAGTTGGAGTGATTTCATGAATATCGTACCTCCGAGAGGAGTTTGTTAATAAATTTACTTTTTTTTCTACGCTTCAATTTATTTTAAAGTTTGTTGCTAGTTTGTGTATTTATTAAACCTGGACTACAAAATATAAACACCTCACCTTATTTAAGAATTGTTTAGATGTAATACACTGTTAGTGTATTTGATCTTGTTCAAAAGGCTTAGCAGAGTCATCTTCAAATCTTAAAACTTAGGACAAAATTGGGTTTACTATTTGTATCTAGATATTAAGTAGACATTGTCTGAAACAATTGAAACAGTCTTATAATTTATAACGATAGAACGAGGTATTGTTTTGAAAATGCTCAAAACTGTTTTGAAATTTTTGTATAACTTATCAAAACAGTAATTACATTCTTCTTCATTTCACAGGGATTTATTTATTGAGACATTATCTTCCTATACTATTATCACTGTTCTCATACCTTTTGTACTCATAAACACATATTATCAATTTATGTAAATGATTTTTGTTATGTAATGAAATTTGCTATTGACTACCCCATTTTATCATCGGACAAATCGGAGAAAATTGACTCTTTTTTTTGTGGAAAATGCAATTTTCAGGAGAAACGAAATTAGCAATTCAATATTTAACTATATTCTTGTCTAGTAGAAGAATGAAGGAGCCAAAAAAGCATTGTTGTTAGTTGTTTACTATACACGCTATAGTCAAGGTTAGTTACACCTCACCTTTTTCACCCTATGTCAAAGAGTATCTAGCAAAATTCCCTTTATATATTGTTTCTAGGTCATATCATGCAACAGGAAGACCATAAAAGTGTCTATAATTGGGGAATTTTAGGCACAAAGTGTTCTAGAAACATCGATCTAAGCTACTTTTTAGACAGTTTTGGTGATCCAAGCAGTAGAGCGCTAGTAAAGTGACATAAACTTAAAATTTAGAAACAAAGCAATAATTTACACCATTACATATCCACCACTGATGAGATCTAAAATGAATTTGAAATTTACTTTTCACAAAAATAAATGAAATCCAACTTTCCAGAAAAAAAAATCTGTTTCAAGGGCCAAATACTTAACTCATATAGAAAGTTCTTGACTCTATACCAAAATGCTTGACGTACAAAAGAATTGAAATATAAAATTCGGTCAAGTTCGATATTATCAGTCAACTCGTAAAATTATTTGGTTATTTGAAGTGATTCTGACGTATTCAAACTTAGTTAGCACGTACTTGCAACACAAAATTATGCTGAATGTAAGACTATTTTAAATGTCAATAAGTATGACGAGGAAAGGTTTGGAATGTCAATTTATTAGTTTTTTTTATAACTATACGAATACATTGATAACGCAGAACTCGGTTGAGTTTCTTATTTCATTTCTTTTATGTACCAAAGTACTTTGATATAGATAAACTTGGTCCTTTTTGCAGTTACGTTTTTGGTTGCATTATTTATATAAGAAGTGTATGTCCATTGTTTCAACTAAAGCGTTAGGTAACTTAACTAAAGATATTCAGGTGTATAGTATAATGTGAAAATTGTTTGTTCACTTTTGACAAACTGAAAAACCTTGACATACGACCAGTAACGTAACTAGAATTTTGCGTCTCCCCACAAGGAATTCTTTACGGCCCTTCTAGTATCATCCATCTGATGCAATTTCAAGAAACTGTTGCCGCAGGTATTGGGTAAGTGCAAAACGTCTACCCATTGTGAGACGTCATAAGTTAGATGAGTACTGATCTCACAGATGGCGCTGCCAGTGCATGAATCGGTAGCTAAGTGATCAGGAACATTAGAAAAGTCAGAGCCACAGGCACTGAGTGTGGGCGAGCAGACACGAATAACGTATCGTGTCGGTGAAACTGAGACCGATAAGAAGCACATCAGATACGGTTTACTTTTTCAGTTCGATAAGGCAATAATGCGGCCTTAGCCTGACGCTACATTCAGCAAGTGGTAAAGATGCAGTTGACGGTGGTTTGAAAATGTAAGACTGTGAGGCAGAAGCTGTCAAGATAAAACACGGTCTGGACGTCCATGAGCAGTTTCCGAAGAAAACCTTCACCAAGCCATACGAAATACCCTAAATCCAGCCGTAGACGAGATAACGGAAACCTTCCAGACAGGACAACAGTTCAAAGACGGCTCGAATTACTGGGTTTCACCACAAAGTACGATCGCTGTCATTGGGTTCCACATCAGCTGAGTGAAATTCAACAGAAGGGGCGCGTCGCGATCTGTGTTTCTTTTCTTTCCCGGTACAAGAAAGACTGGTTATTGACCCACATTGTCACGGTAAACCTGTTTCGAAACGTAAAGCGTCGAAGGACTATGTGCCACGTTTCTCACCCGCCTTTATCGACGTCCAAACCAGAACTTCAGTTTAAAAAGGCGATGTTAAGGCGTTATTCACTAACAAGTAATACTATTTCAAGTAGACACTCAGTTCTAGAAGAGATATACATATTAAAAATCAGCATAAGAATCTGAGTTTATGTGTAAAATATTAGGTGCAATTGGCCAGTGGTTGAAGAGAAATTGATGATACAATAGTCAGATTCTTGTCTGTGGAGAGTGATATAAAAGTGTTGACATAGAATTATATTTTTAAATTGCTGAAAGAAAAAGAAAGTAAATACATAGTAATGGGTGCTGGGTGGAAGGCGCTTCCTTGTGGAGGGTATATTCTTCATGGCCGCCATCTTGAAGTTCACCATATTGAATCTTAATCGATTTTCTTAAATGGGAAGGGATTGTGTAATATGTCATTCTGGGCTAGAATTTTTCGAGAAATGCGTTTCTGAAGTAAGTTCTGCTGTAAATGTAATATTATGAGAGAAATGAGTATGTGACGCTAGCATGGGGTAACAATACAATAGTCTAGAAACACCCATTTCTTCACGAAATAACAACGGAAATTAAACAAAATGCATACAAATGGTTTCTAAGTATAGTACCCTATTTATATCGATTTGTACGCATCTGGGTTTTATTTCCGTTGTTATGTCAAGGCAAAGTAGGTGTATCATTACCCCAAGCTAGAGTCACATACTCTTATATTTCACAATATTACATTTACAGTATAACTTACTTCAGAAACATATTTCTCGTAAATTTCTAGCCCAGGATCCTCTTCTCATTTAAGAAAATTAATCCAGATTGAATATGGCGGACTTCAAGATTGCGGCTATGTAGAATATACCCTCCACAAGGAAGCGCCTTCCACCCAGTACCCATTACTGTGTATTTGCTTTCCATTTCTTTCAGCAATTTAAAAATATAATGGTATTTCAACACTTTTATATCACTCTTCACAGACAGGAATCTGACTATTGTATCATTAATTTCTCTTCCACCACTGGCCAATGACACCTAATATTTACACACAAACTCAGTTTCATATGCTGATTTTAAATATGTATATCTCTTCTATAAAATAGATCTGAGTGTCCACTTGAAATAGTGTTACTTCTGAGAGATCCTGAAATCTAACCATTAATGCCACCTTCTCAGAGTCGGATTTAGGTGGGGACTAAAAGGGCTGCAGCTCAGGGACCCCACCAAAGGTAACAAAACAAATAATCTTACTGTTACGACCACAGGGGTTAGGTAACAGGGGCCCTAACAGTCAATAGCACAGGGCACCTAAATACTTGAGTCCAGCACAGCATCTTCTACTGTAATTAGTTGGGCAGACTTCGAGGAGCATTTTGATCGAAGCGGCCAGGCCTTGTCATTCTCCAAGGAGTCATCAGCCATCGTGATGATGCCAGACAACATGCTGCTCCCATTACTCGTCAAAAATTGATAGATATTGGTTCTGAGGTTTAAAATTCCCTCCCCTTTTATCAGCTTTGAGAAAATTCTGATGCCATGTTTGTTTGGTTTGCCAACTCATTTTTAACCTTTTATATGTCACCTGAAGGGCCTCTCTAGACACCTGCCACCCCGCAACGCGTGGTATTTATGCCACAGAGCAAGCCTAAACATATCAAACATAGACTGTTCATCTATTGCGAGAAAATGAACTCTTCGAGGTGGTACAACCCACTGGATACAGAATTCGCTAACTTTCTTCCGAAAGCTCTGAAGCTTACAGAAGACCTAGATCTAGAATAAAGTTAGAGCTGGGAGTGGACAAAAAGCCTTACTGGTTGAAGTACCTAGTTTACTCCCCACAAAATCAATCAATCAATCAAACAAACATATCAAAGATTGTCTACTCTTTCATGCTAAATAAGTGTAATAGAAACTAGCAACAAGACCAATAAATTCTCAGAAGAAGGATACTTAGAGCACAAAAAGTTATGTGTATGTTTTATTGATATATTGGTCAGTACAAGATCTTTAGCTTGCATGGAATATGAGAGCAGAAGACATCAGAGCGCATATCTTAAAACACTCTACACTTGTCACAGCATATCACCTGAGCTGTGTCAACTTCAGCAATATGTATTAAACGAAAAATAGCAGTGGTATGGCTCACTTTCATTATGTGGATAGTTAGGAACTTTTCAGACAATAGATGCTCTTTTCCTGTTAAGTATTAAGTACTACTACAAACATTGTATTCGTTTGTACCAATGACAAATGTACAACGAAGTATAATTTTTTTCTTCGCGTTGTTGACAAATTTTTGTTGTTACTTACATTATGGTTTGGCAACCTTCAAATATTGATCAAAGTTCAAAAAATAATTTCTCTTAAAGTTTAAATTTTGTAATTAATCTTTCATTAAGGTTCGCAGCACAATGTCAAGGAAACAAGTTTGTGAAGTTTTGTATAATGCAGCATTAACTTACACAAAATATTTTTTTGGAATCAAAGTGATTTGAATTTCTTACACCAAATTATTGAACCCACTATGATATACAAACAGATTAGGGTTTACATGATGCCATCAGTACATTTTCTTAGCAATGAAAATTGTGAATCTGTTAATTTTTGGCTATTCGTAATTAGAAGAGTACCATTTTATGAGCTACAATGTTTTTTCTTCTTAAGTTTTGTTCACACCAGCCAGTTTCATGACTAAAACAAGAGCATTTTAAAATAACTTTTTAATCTCTTATGAGTATTTTCGTACCGGAACATACTCAATTTTAGGTTCTTTTGTTGACGTAGGTGTCGTAGGAGGCGGTGTACTAGGAGGAGGAGTGCTAGGTGGAGGAGTGCTAGGTGGAGGAGTGCTGGGAGGAGGTGTGCTGGGCGGAGGTGTGCTGGGAGGAGGTGTGCTGGGCGGAGGTGTGCTGGGTGGGGGTGTGCTGGGTGGAGGTGTGCTAGGTGGTGGTGATGGTGCAGGTGTGGTGGGCGGAGGTGTAGTTGGCGGTGGAGGTGGTGTGGTAGGTGCTGGAGGAGGTGCAGGTGTTGTTGGAGGTTTAGAACCTCCTCCCCCTCCCCCTCCAGATCCTCCCCCTCCACCTCCAGATCCTCCACCTCCAGATCCTCCACCTCCAGATCCTCCTCCAGATCCTCCCCAACCCAACATGTTTCCCAACATAACGTTGTTCTGGTGCATGAGATTCCCGAGCATCATTGAAGTAAATTTTTTATCATCTGAGTCATTATCGTCACCAGGTTGTTTAGCAATTCCAGGTCTTCTACGGTAGTGCGGCGGTGGTGGTGGTGGTGGGGGTGGTGGAGGTGGTGGTCGTCTTCTCCTAGCAGGTGCCATTGGAGGACGTTGAGGCCTTCCCATGGGTGGAGGAGGTGGTGGTGGTGGTGGTGGTCCTCCTGCTCCTCCTGCATACATCACATTCATATTTTTATTAATAGTACGACGATTTCTATTTGTCGTTGTATCACCACCATAGGCCAGAGGAGAACAAACTGCAACCTGTTGAAGCGATAAGATAATAATTTAGTACTCTCTTTACCATTGTAACATATAATGGTTAGTAAATACGCAGCGATGAATATAATTCTGCTAATATACCTAGCAATAAAATTTTTAAATTATAATATAAATTATTTCACAAGTTTCATTTACGGAACTCAGATTTTACAATGTACAACTACGTAGTCTTACCTTAAATACTGTCACAACTTTTGAGGGAGGCTATTCGTTGAGCTGCAGAAGTGTGAAGGTTTTTATATTAAGCGTTCACAATGGAATGGGGCGACTATGAAAACCGTGTAACCGTGATAGCGCTTCATAAGGTAGGAAAATCACCAGGGCAGATTTTCAAAACACTACAGAAGCTGCAAATTAGCAATTGGTTCGGGTATTGCACTATCCAGCGGTTCAACAATACTGGAAATATAAAGGACCGCCCAAGTCAAGGAAGACTACGCACAGTGCGGACTTCATAAGTGGTTAAAGCCATGGTGTACGTGTGCGCAGAAATCCGGTAAGGAGACAGTCAGTTATGGCACGTGAGCTAAACGTATCACCAATGTATATGTCTCGCACGTTGAGCAGTGACCTGGGACTCTATGCTTAGAAACAATGCAAAATACACATCCTCACAAGTGAACTGAAGCTTAGCGGCTCCTCAAATCAAAGCGCATACTTACGAGTTACGCTGCAAATTGTCAACATCTAATTCTGTTCATTGATGAAAACTTTTATGTCTTTTGGAGACTTCCAATGCCCAAAATGACTGGGTATATGCCAAATACTCTAGAAAAGACGGTGAATAGGCTCCAAGGTTTCAGAGGGGTCATCATCCGGCATCAGTTATGGTGTTTTGGGGTGTGAACTACGTGGGAACATTTCTGTGAAAAAGGGGCCAAAACATTGGTCAAAGTGTACCAGGAGACAGTGATTAAGGAATTGGTCAAGAACCTCGACAATGCTCTCTTCCATGGACAGAACTAGAGTTTCCAGTGGGATTCATCCCCAGCACAAAAAGATAGAACAACCCAGCAATGGCTGGAGGCAAATGTTCTGAACTTTATTTAGACTTCAGATTGGCTTTCTGCAAGTCCAAACATAAACACTTTGGATTACAGATTGTAATACAAGCTTCCGGAAAGCGCTTGCAAGAAGAGAAATCCCAATATTGACAGTTTAAAGCGGTCTCTTGTGAGGACAGCTGCAGAGTTCCAGTCCATGTGCTGCGTAATGAGATTGATGAGTGGTGAGAAAACCGTAAGGGCTCTGTGCGTTACAAAGGTGGCCATTTTGAATAAATATTTGAGATTTCGTTTTCGTTTCTTCATATCTGCATGTATCTCATATTCTTAGGATATTACATTATTTCTTAGAATTTTGTATCAATTTACTTCGAATGTCGTGACAGTATTTATGGTAAGACTAGGTTGTTTCTTAAAACTAGAAGGTGGACGGGATTTAATGATATTTGCTGAACACAATTTATAAGTTATCCCAATGGTACTGAAAACCCATTTGAAAGAGAATATAAGTGAATGTTTGATGTGCGCTGTATTCTTATTTTACAAATTGTGACGCACTTGTTTTGTAAGTGACGTAGAAAGGCAAAGGAAAGAATGTGGAAGTCTGCTAACTGTTTATGTTTAGAATTTGTAATGTTATCTATTTATGTTTATAGTTAATGCCATTTTGGAATAGATAGATCACAGAAGACACGAGTAAACTGGTATAAGATAACTAGACCTATATATTTTATGATTTTTCCCTTAAAATGTTTAAGAATATTCTACTATTCTGAATCTACCTCAGAGGCTTAGGTGGTAGAGCATCAGAGAAAGCCCAGGTTTTATCACCTGATATCGCAACCCTTATTGACAATCATATGCATTTTCAACATTCTAACACGATTGTTCTGGATCCCATTCTTCTGTACACAGTATCTGCGGAAAAATTACCCAGAGAAGTTTTGTTACAATGAGAGTCTTTAAGCAGATACATTCAAAATAATAAGTCAATTGGGCAATATGTTCTTTTCGCAAACAAATGTTCCTTGTCTCTGGATTGGGTTAAAGAACATTTGTCTCTTATATCAGGCCATCGGTGACAAGTTATGTGTTAAGTCCGATGGACATTGCCGTTTCACAGAAGGATTTAATCCAGATAGAGGAGGTGGGAGGACTTTGCTTGGACGACTGGAGAGAGCTTTTAATCACGCTGTATCACACTGTGCATGTTCCAGTCCTTAAGATAACCAGGTAAGTTTTATGACCAAATTTTAGTTTGTGTAATGTTATAAACATGACTCCCAGACTTACCGTTAAGAAAAAGGTAATTACTAGCACAGAGGATGAGACGCTTGTCTTCATAGCTTACTCTGAAAGAGACTAAAAAACATAAGTCAATAAATTACCATCAGTATATTTTCTGGAAAACAACAGAATAACTAAATTTCTAATGACAATTCGTTATGACATTTCTTAAGTTAAATTAGAAGTTAATCTCTGTCAGTCAACATGTATCACTACAACCAATAACGAACTGCAATTATGAAGCAAGGACCACTTAAACTACTTGAAGCAAAATCGTCTAGCTCTTGCCACACGAGATGCGAATGTAAGTTTTAATAAATTAATCTGGTTACCATGGAAAGCTGAAAATGTTGGTGCCACTAAAACATGAAAGGTTGCCCTACTCGGTAAGAATACCAGTTTTGCAGGCAATGGATACAGCCACTCTTACGTTATTCATTCAAACATGGGTTTCTTAAAGTAAGGTTTCCACGGAAACCATACGAATGTTTACCAATCTCAAACCTTAGAAGTCTTCTCCTGTAACTGTGTGGAAATTGGTGCTCATCAGTCCAGAAAACTCGAAGGAGTTTCATTTTTTAAAAGTACAATCTGAAAGCGTCTCAGCTCAATGAAACTACAAAAGCTACGTATGTACAATAAGCACCACAATGACCATGGCAGTTACAATGAAGGCAATTCACTACAGGGCGTTCTTCTGCGCTGCGTTTATAGTATAGAATGAACCAGAAAAAAGGGTCAGGTAACGTTAAATCGGAACCAGAACAGACCCGGAGGAGACATAGGCTAAATAGATTCAGGATTGACTAATAAGGGACATTATCTAAGTGTCCTTCTTCGATTTACTTGAGTTTTTGCACGTTTGTAGAGGGGTTAAAATTAGGAGACATATTTTTTGTTTCGACCCAAAAACGGTTTCAGGGAAGAAACCTCCCTCCAAATTTCAAGAATACAAAATGTGAAAGTGTTAAAACACAAACTTTCCATCCCCGATGTTCCTGTATATGTTTTAATACTTTCACATGTTGTTGTTCTTGAAATTTGGAGGGAGGTTTGGCCCCCTCAAACTATTTTTTATGCCAAAACAAGATAAACATACTTGTTTCCTAATGTAAACCCTCTACAAACGTGAAAAGCCGAGAGGAACACTTAAATCATATCCCTTTCAAGAAAGATGTTCATTCAATGCCAAAGAAACGTTCAAGAGTTACATGAAGGAAAAGATTTCTTCCATTGTAAATCCTTATAAATTGCATTTAAGTTTTATTTTCCAGCTAAAATTGTTTTTATTATTTCAGTGAAATAAATTTGTATTACAATTTATGTTTTGTTAAATTTAATATATACACAGTTTGACGCCTGAGGATTATACTATCGCATCTTCTATTAAAATCGTATAGAGATACTTATAATCCTCATATTTCGAATTGTGGTAATATTTAGGGCAACAGTAGTTTTGTTACAGTACTTTTGTCCGCCACTGTATAACTTAGTGGAACTCGGTGTTTATATTAACATTCCAAAGTAAGAGGAATCTCAAAATTGCTAAGAATTAGTCCGATTCCTTATTGGAAACTAATTTTACAACCTTATAATTAAATTCTTTCGTGGCAATGACTAGAAAAGTTACTAAATTCGACTTGTTGTAGATAAATCCCATTATTGAGCTGTGCGAGCGATACTCGCTCAGCTCTTATACGTTCACTCTATACTCTTTTGTAATTAAACTCCTCCGAGTTTTCTGGACCGATGATCACCAATTTTTGTACAGTGATGGTGGTTGTGGAGAAGAAAGTTTATGGATTAAGAATTTAACGAAAAGTTGTGTGGGGAGCAATACTTCAAAAAAAGTTTTTTTAAAAAAATTACGCAAACACGGTTGGACCTATTACATCTAAAGTAGACATTCTGGTAGAGTGGAAAATCCTCCATGTTTTAGTGGCACCAGAACATTCACATTATTATCGTTTCCATGGGAGCGGGACTCAATTACTAAAACTTCCATTTGCGCCTCATGTGAGAACGTTTAAGCTAATTTGCTTCAAACTTGGTGTGATTGTATACGAGTCAAGCCTTCAGACTTGAACCATATCAATGTTATTACACTAATCATCGTTTCCATGATAACGAGGCTGAATTATTAAATTCACTATTACGTAGGAATCAATACACTGATTGCAGCCAAACTTCACATAATTATGTATCCATAACTAAAGGTTCAGGGGGCGCAGGCCTTCCTGTTATATGTATTTTTAGGGAAAGGTAAGGCGTTTAAGGCCCGCAGGCCGCTTGTCATGTTTCGTTTATAACCGAAGGTTATCAAAGGTAAGGGCGTTTATAACCAAAAGGTTATCGCGTCTATAACCAAACGTAAGGAGTTTAGGGGCAATAGCAAAAAAAATACGTGACGTCACTTAGTAACGGTGGCCATTTTGAGAAATATTTATGTTTTAATATCTCGCGTTCTAATTGTTGTATGAAGATGGAATAAACGATACTTTACTCAGGATTGAATCCGAAATTAGAAAGCTCTATTCTAAGAGCAAAAATATGTGACGTCACTTAGTAGAAGCCGCCATCTTGTGAAATAGTTAAATGTTAATATTTTGCCTTCTAACAGGGATATCAAGGCCGAGTAAACAATTGGTAGTTCGGGCAGTCAAACCTTACATGTTTAAGGAAACGTAAGGCATCTTGGAAGGTAAAGCGCCCCTGTCCCCTGCCCCGAAAATATATTTCAACACCAGCAACCTCTAAAGCTTAGTGTTTTTTCTTCGCCCACTTTAATACTATCCTGTTTACTTAGATGTAAAATACTCTTATTAAAATTAATGTCTGTCTGCGACGAAATTATTTGTTTCTACGCAAAATCATTTGTTTGAAGCTATAAACATCAACTCAATTTTTATAGTGATCCCAAAAGATGAATATGTCCTAGTTAATAGTTATCCACGCGTATTTACACTGATGCATTCATACATATAAATTTATCAAACATTATATATATATAATTTGTTAATACGTACCGTGCCTTGTCTCTCATTCCATAACTAATATAACTTTGAAGCAATTGAAAGTAGTGTAGAACTTTTTCTCCGTTTGTCTTTATTCAAGGACGAATACATCTTATCCGCTTCCTCTAGAAAATACATTACGTGAGTCAAGTGCGGCTGTTATAACACGCAAAAGTAATCTAATCATCTGTTACTTTAGTTCCTACTTCCGTAGTCCAAGTGAAATGACGGCAAAGGTAACAGTGAATAAACGTATTAAGAATTATAGTTCCTTATGATAATTATTAACTCCGAATAAGGTTAGTGCTTTCTCTGTACTTTTCTGGTGTATTCTTTGACTTTATATAATGTAAACGGAAGAGTCGTTGTATTAATTACACTCCTGTAATAATTGTATAGTGAGTCCTGTATTAATCTGCTCTGTTCTAGGATACTAAGAAGGTTCACTAATATAAGGGCTTGCATTCCCTAAGCAAGAAAAAATAATGGAGAATATTAATTAATTTTACATCTATAATTTCCCGACAATGACATGGAATCCTACAGTGCTTAACAGTGTCAAAATATGGCAAGAGATATGCGACGACGAAAAAGGATACTAAAGTCAATATTGTAGAAACGTTTAGCATTTGCAAGAAAGAACATCCTCATATTAGAGTAGAAAAACCAACGTGTACTGCTTTTCTAACTAGAGACGTTTATCCAATGATGCAGTTCAGAATATTTCCTGGTGTCCTTTTACAAAATGTATTTGGAGCCCCGTCGAAGGCTATGACATCACGTATAGCATTCATTACGATATCTTTGTGTGCCGGAGTCCCAAGTCAGTGTTATGCGAATCTTACATGTATGCAGATGTTAAATAAAACTAACAGTTTGTTGACCAATTTATTCGGGATACATCATCTGAAGGGATCACCGAATTGTACCAATAAATCAACGAAAATAGAGAAGTTCTCACAAAATGAGTTTATCTGCTTCAGTTGAGGAATTGTCAAGATAATTAACTGAAACGAGGTGTAATGCATTCATTGCTAAAACACAACTACGCGTAGTCAAAAACAACGATCAAATTTTGATGAGGATAAAACAGTGATGCACATATTCAATAGTCGTAAGCCGCCCTCTGAATCTAACAAGACCAGTCATGTTATTCTGAGTAATGGTTTAAAGCATGATATTGTTTTTACTGGTGCAGAATAGTAACTATCTGGAGAGTACATATTGTAGAAAGATCGGCAGAAATATTTAAAGTCCTTCATGTGTATTCCAATGGTGCAACTGGGTAGTTCAAGAACCGCTACAGCTTGATGATAGTTTGGGATATCAGCTCAACAGAGTTATATGAACTTTGTTTACCATGTTTCGCACGGTAAAGGACCATATATGGTGATAATGGGGGGAAAAATCATGGAAAGGGCGGTACGAAGTCGTACGTACGAAGACACAGAAATTAGTTTATATATATATGTAACTCACACAACAGGCAAATACTTTGAAAACTCTTTAAAATAATATTTTGAAAATCAGTACCATATCTATTTAAGCAAACACTTTGAAAAGCATTTCGCAAAATACTTTCTGGATTAAAATACGCTATATTTCTTGCTATGAAACATCTGAAGATCACAGGAAAATAACTTGCTTTGCCCATTTTTTGGTCAAATTAAGATAAGAGTGCCATCAGTTAACCATTTGAAGTGTCCTTTTTTAAAAGAAATTAAGCATAAAGCAGATATGTATAGTCCGTATGCTGCAAGCATTTTTTAAAAGCATAAGTATACGTAATAATAATTATGAACTTTTAAAACGCTCTTCTGTGAATTAAAAAAATGAACAAAGCATGTTCTTCTCCTGTGGTCTAAATTTTCTAAATATTTTTAGAGTGCTTTTGTGTACGAATATGCTTGGAAATAGCCTTATACGATTCGGAAAATATTTTTGCGATATGCTTTCGAATATGCATCTTTTATGGACCTTGAGATTATTTTTAACAATATTTTGAAAATTGATGCCTTGCATCTCAATTCAGGCTGGGCAGAAAACTGATTTTATCATAGATTTATTTTTCTAAGAGCTCTCTATGGAAATTTAAGATGCATTTTTTAAAATTTCTTTTCTTTAAATTGCTGTCCTGAAAAGTTTGAAATTTTGAGATACGACACTTTGTGACGAGTGCGACGATATTTGAAGAAGGTTAGTACTGTTACTTCTTCTATAACAACAACTGAAATTTGGTTGTCTTCAAAACACGTCAAAATGGATTTTTGAGTATCGTTGAGACACTTGTGCATTCTAAGAGTGGCCTAAGTTTTATCATCGAGCAGTGATTGGTTTAGATTTGATAACTAAATGGTTCTTGCAAAATGTTATTATTTGGAAAAGTTTCCATATTAGAACCACATTTTTTCAGAAAACATTGTCAAAAACACAAAAGAACGTGATTTTTCAATATAGTTGAGAAACTTGTGTTCTTAAAGCTGACAAAGTTTCATAATTGACAAGGCATTGGTTTAGTTTCTTTCAGCAAAATATTTATTGCAAAATATTGCATTCGCGAAACATTTCGGAAGAGGCTATTTCATCCACCGATATTTTTCTTTTCAAGATAAAGATAAAATTAATTGTATGAGCGGTAACATCCCTATGGCTAACGCCTGTCCCGTTTTGCTTCAAACTTGTCAGAATTTCTGTACATACAACATCTACAAACGCTATCGGAGTGATATTTCGGTATCAGAAACTTCACTCAAATATCGTCTCTATAATTATCATCAATGAACCTTAAGAAGGAATATCTCAGTAGAATTTTGTTTTCGAAAAAATAAAAATACGGGTCTTTTAAATTTCTATAAAGAGTTCATTGAGTAATCATTTCAAAATCTGTTATACATTTTTTCTTGAGCTGTCTGAATTGATATAAAATTGGTTAATATTCTTCATCTGTGATTCTGAATTAACCTACGAAAATGTAATGCGGTAAAACAGAAGGAAATATAGAAACATTTCTTTAAACAAACACAAATATACCTTATTCTCAGCATTTGAATTTAACCCGACAACATACTTAAAATTAGGCAAACGTCTTGTCAATACACTTTGTATGATATGAAGATGTGTAGTGTTGAAAAGAGGTGTTCAGTCTGATTGTAGAGCAGAGACTTTTGACTCTTTTGTTTCAAATAAAAAGGAACGAAGTCCTATCGAACAAATTCTGTGAGACTTAAAAAAACAAACGAAATTTAAAGTTCGATTCTTAAATAAGTCCTCTGAACCAGCATTTCTTAAGTTCTATTTGTACTTCTCTGAGTCGGAGGGCAATGGAATGTGTTGAACATTTTCAGCAAGATTTGTATCCCAGGACTTTCCGATTTCTAACGAAAGCTCTAGAAGTTTTTTTACATTGTTTACCCTAAGCTGGCTTTACTTGTTCCATTTGATATACCTTTTGAACCTATATCGACTGATATTCTTAGAATTCAGTTAAAATCACACACAAACATTCATGCCCGAGGCGTATCACTAACTACTAACACTCCCGAGGTCATAATCTGGCACAAGAGCAATTTTGCGCGGAATCGATGGCTCACTAACCAACCTACCATTGGTTAGCGGAGGTTAGGTAAAGTCAGGTTCGCACAAACAGATAAAAATGTATTTTGAAAGAAAGAAACGAAAATGTGAAGATGCATAACCGAACCAGACCTTACCTAACCTACCCTAACCCATGGTCACTAATTTTATATAATATACGACAAATAGAAGAAAGCAATTATTAATGATAAATACAAACTTAGCAAAATATTGTTTTACGAGAAGAAGAAAAAATCTGATTTTTTTTACAAAAAAAAATGCAGGTTTCAAAACAATCTTGAAAATGCAAGAAAGGAATTACCAATAATATATTAACGCTTTTCAAAATATATTTTTTAAGAAAAAAAGAAGGAAAAATCTCGCCCGCTCGCAGAGGGATCGGACCCGGGTTTCTTATTTCGTGAGCCAGCGTTCTACCATTACGCCACGCTAGGCAGCTGGAAACTGTTGCTCTCGGCGCTGTATTTAGCGCCAACCCTTTACATCACCCATTCCTACCAAAAGTACCTTGAACGCAGAATTTCTAATAAATTTCTATTTATTCTTATTGGTTGGCATTGGCGAATCAGCGCACCGCCAGCAAGTGGGATTACTTTCTTGAAAGTTAGTTCTGATATCTAGGATATGTATATAAATAAGCCGCTGAAGTTAGCGAGTTTAATGGCTTATTTAACAACACATTGGTCTGTGTAGCTAAATGGTCAGCATGTGAGACTCTCATTCGTAAGGTCTCTGGATCGATTCCACGAGCGACATTTCAAATATCTTCTTCTAGGAAATGAGCACAGTAAATTTTGTTTGTGATAAGTACTTAAAGAGATTTATCGCGTACAGGGAGAAAACCACAAGACAGAGATAGAGGGGGGCAGGGGGAGAGAGACGCAGACTTTGTGTTTATAAGCGTTCAAATGTCATTTATTTCCATGTCTTGCGCCATTTTTTCTTTTCTTCTTTCCTTGTTTTCTCTTCTCTGTTCTTTCGCTCTTTCCCCGTCTTCTTCCATGCTTTCTCTCTGTCTGTCTCTCCCTCTCTCTCTTTCTCTGTGTGTGTGTTTGAACAAGACAAGGATGGGATTTCTGTCTTACTCTCTCGTGGTTTCCTACATGATGCTGAACAAGTCATTTTTTTCTTGCTCCAAATACAGGAACATCCTGGGATGTTATGTTTTCGCATAAATTTGTACTGTCATGTTGGTTGTCTAACTATCAGGCATACCGTGCAAATGCTACTATTTCTGATAATTCCAACCTCCATTTACTTTAGTTCATGACTGTAACAATAGATTATAAAACATTTATAGCTCTGGGAGCTTTTCCCAGTAAATGATAGCTGTGTGTTTTCTAATTCAGTATGTCGTTGAATGTATGTCTAGATATCGAAAACTACTGCATGAATTTATTGAAATTAAACTCTTCAGTGCATTACTAGACTTTCTAACGTCGATTAAATGTTGTTATTTGATATTTTTCGTAAGTTATAATAGGATCACGATTTTGAAAGCATTATTAGTTTCTCGAGCTCGATGAACCAATTTGTGTCGTCTTGTTTTGTTACGACTACGTCATTTTCTTAGAATATGAACTTATGGTTCTGAAATTGCTCAATTATTATCTGAAAGATATAAGTCATACAATAGGGAGGACAGAGAGCTGCCTTGGATTACACCGGTAGAAACTGTTGTACTGAAGTTTCCATTATCAAATCTGGCAAGTATTGTTTTCTTTGCTAATAACTACCAGAAAATTATTTAATAACCATAGGAAAGATTCAAATTATTTAGAATTTTTAGTAACATAGTTACATCTATTTAACCATAGGCGTTTTTAAAATCACAGAAGAATACTTGTGTTTGATGCTCTCTTTCGAAATTATTGTGTAATTATCTTCAGAGTTATAGTATCTATGGCCCCATCCAAACAAAATATTACCTGTCTTCAGAATTGGGACTATAATATTTTCCATACTTTGTACTGGGACTGAATGAAATATGAGAATTTTATTTAACATGGTAAAATATTATTAGCTTAATAATGATGTATTCAAAGAAAGGAAGTTTTGCAAAATATGTTAGATTTAAAACTAGTATGCACAGAACAAAAAATAATCTAGCTCCTTGTTTCAGTAAATGCACTAAGTTCGTATTTATTGGCAATGTATGACTTGAATCACTTTCCACTTTTTGTATGGTTTACATCATGGTGTCGCATGCATGTACATTTAGAACCGCAGTCTGTACTCTTCATACGGGTTGCAAAAATGTTGGTGTAAGTGTAGGTTGCAAAAATGTCAGTATGTGTCAGATGGTACCTACTAACAAGGCCCTAGCCGGCTAGCTTCCAACATCCTCTCTCCATCCCTATCCAGGCCTGAGTCAGAGATAAAATATATAATAAATAGTATTAGGTAGATTTCGAAAAAAATCTACCTATTGATATATATGTGCTCCTGCGTAGCCTAGTCTGTAGAGCTTTCGACTCCAGTGCGAGCGGTTCCGGGTTCGATTCTCGGTGGGGGCTCAAAAAATTTCGGTATTGACCCAGCATCGTGAGGACATTTGGGGAGCTGCTGTGAATAAAAAACAGTGGCGATCACAGTGAAAGCTTCGGATTTCCTCTCCTAACCCGTCTGGTCAGCGTGGGAGCAGTTGACTAACTCCTCCCTTCGGGAAGAGGCCTCATCCACTAGTGGATTGAAAATGGCTGTGATTTATATATATATATATATATATAAATATTAACACGCTAGAGGCCATAATTTTGAAGATATTTGAACCAAATTTTAATATGTTATATCTAGGCTTAATAGCTCGGATAAGTTTGTTAATGAGCAAAATCGGCCTAAGGGGGTGGTCCGGGGAGGGGGTTGAAATTTTGAAAAGATATAGATATATATATATCCATATACTGACTCATCCATATAAATTCACAGGCCAAAACACTTTAGCTAGAAACACCAAATTTGGTATGAAGCTGTAAGACCATGAGTAGATAAAGGAAAAAATCCCGACATTTTGAAAAAGTTGCCATCTTGGATCCAAAATGGCCGCCAAACCCATTGTTGTATAGAATAGAGATCTTAAACGGCTGGAGGTAGCAAGATGAAATTTGGCATGAAGGTACAACATCACTAGTAGATTGCGAAAATATTACAAAATGTATCCAGAGACGCCATATTGGTTACAAAATGGCGTACTCTAAAAATCCATTTTCCACACCGTTTGAGTTAGAGATACGAAATTTGGTATGAAGGTACATGGTGACTATTAGGTTGAGAAAATATTTAAAATGTTGAAAATATTACCATCTTGGATCCAAAATGGCCACCGAACCCATTGTTGTATAGAATATACAGCCTAAACGGCTGGAACTACTGAAATGAAATTTGGTGTGAAGGTATAATATCACTAGTAGGTTACGAAAATTTTACATGACATATCCAAAGATGTCACCTTATATCCAAAATGGCGAAGCTAAAAATCCATTTTCGTCACCGTTTGAGCTAGAGATACGAAATTTGGCATAAAGGTTTATCTTAAGTAGTAGTTTAAGAAAATATTACAAAATTTTAGGAAAGTCGCCATCTTGGAACCAAAATGGCTTCCCAAAAATCATTTTCGACACCGTTTGAGCTAGAGAAATGAAATTTTATTTGGAGGTGTACTTTCACGAGTAAGTCACGACAATATAATAATACATTAAAAAGTCGCCATCTTTAATGCAAAAGGGTCGCCCGAAAACCCATTTTCTGAACCACTAAGGCTAGACAAAGGAAATTTGGTATGAATGTGTACCATGACAAGTAGATTACAAAATATGGTGAAACCCCCAAATATGGGCGCAGCCCCTCCCTAGTGGGTGGTATATTTGTACCATGTAGGCGTAGTCTGCCAGAGAGTTTGTGATTACGATAAAGGGGGCGCAGCTCCCACGGGGGTCTCGGGGAGTATATATTTAAGCAAAGCTAGTATATACAAATATATTTACACATAATTTTGAAGATATTTGAACCAAATTTTATTATGTTATTTCTAGGCTTAATAGTTCAGCTAAGTTCCTTAATGAGCAAAATCGGCCCAAGGGGGTCGTCGGGGGAGGGGGTTGAAATTTTGAAAACATATATATTAGCCCCTATGGAGGAGGGAAACTTTGTCTGCATAAATTATAGTACTTCCTATGAAGTTTACGGTGGCATCAAGGATTCACGGGTTGTGGGGCTGAAGGGGAAAATTCAAAATTTTTAAAATCACGTCTTGTGGGGTATCTATGAAAAGCTCGTGATGAAAATCTACAAATCAATAAATAGTTTCTCGATATCGCTCATAACAAGGCGAGAATTGAATTTTTGAAAATAAAGAAGAAAACTTTGAGATCTACCTCGGCCTGTAGGCCTGCCGAAAGGGATTTTTTTTATTACATACGTGTTCTTTAACCCAGAACGTGATCCTCAACATTTCCCCTATTCTGCCATGTATTGCATGCATCTTTTTTGAAGTTGCCAGAGATATTATACTGTAAAAAGTGTACTATGATTGCCAGTATGTTACGCGCGGAAGAACTCTAGTACAAGTTAAACAAAAAGCTCTTGGCGTTTTTCATAGTCAGAATCAAAAGCACACACAAAATGGCACTTATCATTAGTCCTCGAAGTAATCTTCATCAGTATCCAGTACCTTTTCTAACATTTCTCTCATGTCCTACGGGGGGGGGGGGGGTCTTGAATTTAAGAAGCCCCGTGAGTGTCTGCCACAAATCTGCCTCATTTGCAAAGGATTTCCCACGAAAGTGGTTGTTCAGGGAATGGAACAGGATCCGACAATAACATGTTGTCGCGAGGTCCTGAGAGTATGGTGGATGGGACAGTGTCTGCCAGCTAAGTCGCTGCATGATATCCCTGGCCAACCAAGCCATATGCGTCCTGGCATTGCAGTCAAGGAAGAGTACATCCTTGCTATTCACCAATGGTGGCTTCTTCTGCTGCAGTGACTGTTGCTGTGTTACACACGTTCTAGTTATTACGAGTAGAGATCCGAAGTAATGGCTTAGTCCGGTGTTAGTAGCTAGTAGTGCACCACGTGGTGGCTGGTCCACCAGATACAGAGCATGGCTTTGTGTTGGTGTAGAGGTGGTCTTGTGATGGAGGCACAAGGACCTGCGGTGACAATCAATTTCTGGAACCTCATACAGGACCCACATTTTGTTACTGGTAAGCATTTGATCTAATATGAGTCTGATGCTGTGTCGAGTAAGGGATATCACTCGTTGGTCCTTGTTGGCTTCCGACAGTGTGTAGGGTACATATTTGCTCAACTTGTAGGCCTTCCCTATGTGATGCAAGTGAAGTCTGACTATTTCATCGGAAATCTGGAAGCGTTCGATAAGCTCACTACACGTTTGGCTGCTCTTCTGCTCTATGGTCGGCTTCAGGGCTCGTGTCATTCGTAGGGTTCATCTCACAGAGACAAACATCTCCACCTACATTTCTGGAACCAATGCCTGGCAGTGCGTTTATTCACAGCATTATCCTCAAAGGCTTGACGTATGCAGCGAGTTAATGAGGTTACTGACAAACCCATCTTAAAGTCATGAAGCAGGGAACCCCGATCAACCTGCTTCGACACCTCCATTTTACTTTTACCACTATGGGAGATATGAACTGTTGTGAGTACGCAAGGTTCCTGTCTTGGTCACTTTCAATATTCCCAATCCCACCGCGATCCCTTTTTCAGCATCTGAACCACTTATTTCCGTATCAGTGATCATGTCTTCCCATGCAACGTCAAAAACAACGTTTTTTGCTTTCTTTCTATGCTTCCATTTTTGTAGTAATATGAACTAGTGACGGCCATTTTCGAAAAAAGGGTTTTCCCATTTTCGAAAGTAAAGTTTCTCGATTTTTCGTTTTCCGAAAAAATTTGGTTTTTCAAACAAAAAATCCATTAAAAAAAAAGTCGCATCGTCTTCGAAAAAGAAATTCGAAAAATTGTGGCCAACCATAGTTCCGAAATGTTTGACTTGCCCATGTTCAGTGGTAAATGAGAACGATGTAGGTTTCACGAAACCGAGATCACAATCACATTGAGACAAACAGATTTCGGGGAATACCCGAATTCTCTTACGCCGTAACCAATGTACGTACATATTGAACGTATTTCGGGACTTTCCCTAAGTTCAATCCTTCTTTCATATTTCTCATAAACAGCACGTGTATAAGAAAAAGCTGTAACATTAATTAATACCCAATGCGGCTACTGCGACTGACTGTTAAATAAGCAAAATCTGCTGACATTCAGCATCAGCCTACATAGACCTAGAGCTAATTTTATATCTATAACTACAGAGAAACATTAGTTATATCAAACTACCGTGAGTTACATCACTGTATTAAAATAAATATTTTATTCGTGGAATTTTTTTGTTTCGTCAAAAGTTCTTTTCCTTTTCCGTCTTTCGATTTTTTTATACTTAGAACTATTTATAGTTTTTCCTATATATATTTTTTTTAATTTTCGTCTTCGAAATGTTTCGTTTTTCTTCATTCGATTTTTTCATTTTTCATCTTTCGAACAATTTTTCTTTTTTCGAAAAAAAAATCATTTTTCGTCTTTCGAGAAAATTTTCGCATCGTCTTTTTCGTTTTCGAGAAATTCTTTTTTCGAAAAACCTTTTCCGAAAAATTGTGGCCATCCCTAATTGTAACAACTCGATTACGGAGACTTATTTACGTACTTAATCTATGGCTTACGGAACTCGCAAGTTCATCGCCGCAGTAAAAAGCATTCTCCATAGCATTCCATCCTGGGCAAGATCAAGCCAGTTTTCATCACCAACACCTACTTCTCGAAGATCCTTTCTAATATTATGCTCACAGCGTTGTCTCGGTCTTCCCAACGGTCTTTTTTCCTCTGGCTTACTAACCACGATTGAAAAATATTCGTTTCTCCTCCATCCGAGCTATATGACCTGCTCACCTTAGTCGTCGTGAGTTCATTATTATTCTTACAACATCGGATGAGTCGTAAGGTCGGTGAAGTTCTTCGTTTCTCAGAACCTTATTTTGAAACACTCTGTTCATTCATGTTCATCTGCTAGGGTCGTACTCCAACTTGCGCAACCGTAAAGTATTACTGGCAGAATAACAGTTCTATATATTTTCAATTTCAACTTTCTTTAAGGGTCATTCTAGAGAATTTCGACAAATAAAATAAGAATTGGTCGCTTGACTAATTTTGATTCTTTTCATACTTGGTATTCAAGCGAAGTTAAAAACAGTTTTGAAAATTTTTTATTGCTCGTCGTTCAGGATATACTGGGTGTTCAAAAATGAGATTCTGCAAAATTTTCTTGAATACAGCGAATTATAAAGTTACATATATTTCACAAATCAGTTGAGATATTTGAATGTAAAATGTAGGCCAATGTATTCCACTAGGCCTAACGAAAAAAAACAACATATTTTCGCATGATATGGCTGCCTAGATAACTTGTAAAAAAAACTGTCACTCAGGAACAGTTCAATCAATCAGATCGAAGATGAGTGCTTTTACTACAGTTTTTTCCCTTAAGCAGCAGGTAGAAGAAAGCTAAAATAGCTCTGTGCATCAACAAAGAACGTAAAACATAATCTATTGGTTCTTAAGGCACGTGATTTAAATGATAAAGCTCATAGAATACAACATTATTAACATAAGCTAATTTTTCATTTATAATTTGTATTGACACGACTATAGCCTTTTAAGCAACTTTAAGAAGCTGTATTTCATAGAGCGGTTTGAATAACAGAATGAAACTTTCAGGGGTTTTAGAATATACACAAAGGAACTCCTATACGAAATTTTGTTCATGTATTCTCTCCACCTTTTGACTTACAACCGCTTGAATTCTGACAAATTTGAGTTTTTATGAAAGGAGTACATGAACTGTAAGTCTCAATTAAAAAGAAAAGTGAATGACATAGGAAGTATTTTTTTTTGTCATTACAGTAACAAAAGTAGATAACAATAACAAAGTAAACGGCTTCTTTCCATTCAATTAGAAAAAAAATCTAAATATAAAAATGTTACCTATATTTTATAATTGTTTATACCACGCTATCCGATAGCTGGTTTGAGGCTAGACTGAGGTGTCTGTATTTTAAATGTATTTGAACTATTCAAATATCTCAACTGGTTTGTGAAATGTGTGTAACTGTATTCAACAAAATTTTGCAGAATCTCATTTTTGACCTCCCTGTATATCCTGAACGATGAGCAATAAAAAAATTTCAAAAACTGTTTTCAACTTCGCTTGTAATGACATTCAATATACCAAATATGAAGGAAATCAAAAATAGATGAGCGACCACCACTTGTCGAAATTCTGTGGAATGAACCTTATATTAATCGCAAGGTTAGAAGTTTCTGGACTGAGTAGAAACATGGATTTCCCGATACTGATACTATAAAATCTATTTAAGTTACGAAGACCGTTTCAGAAGTAAAGATATGCATATACACGTAATTCGATGGCTGAGTGGCTCTTGTGTTAGAGTTATGACTACTGCTCATTGATTATTCTCTCAAATCCCCCGCCCTTTTAGGTAATTGACAACATTACTGCTAGACGGCAGTATGGTAAGGTTCGGAGTTGACAAATATGCTGGTCTAGCTGTTGTGCAACATACTGCACGCTGTCATCCAGTTGGGCATCGCCTCTGAGTCAATAGGGGCCCACTTACAATATCCCACCACATCGACAGCTACCTTAAGTCTTTACGTCGGGCCGACGTCTTTTTGCCGCTCAAATGCCGACTTGGTGGATGCCATCGTCCTCCCACGGTCCCACCTCTTTGACGTCGGCCGACCAACATGTGGCGGGATATTACTCATGTTGATTAAAGACAATTTACAATTATTTTAATTTCTAGTGCTCAATATTAACTTGAACTCAAATAGTATTCCCACATAGAAATTGCGACCTGACTCAAAGACAAAAGTGATTAAACCTTCCTTTGACAAGTGTGCCAATTTACGAAAACATAGAAAATCAAGCAAAAAAAGAGGTTTAAACAAGGGTGAATAATGAGGTTTAAACAAGGGTGAATAATGAGGTTTAAACAAGGCTAATTTAAAAAAAATCAAGGTTCAAATAGCTTTGACATGAGAAGAATGACAAGCAGGTTTCAAAGGTGATTCAGACGCTCAACTTGTTATAGGGCTGTGTTATGCTTGAAGCCAAGTTGTCTCGTGCTTGTATGACCATGATTGTGTTACCAAAAGTGAGAAAAATTGACTGTTTTAATAAACGGAATTACGTACATTTGTACAGTAGTTTCAGAAAGAAATATGATCTTTATTGCATGCTGTCTTTATTTCATTATGTGTCTTAATTTCTCGTCTTCAGTACTCTTCCAATTTTTTGCACTTGTCTGCAGCTGGATTTGAATCTGATACTTTCTGATCTGAAGTTCGTCGCACTGCTGGTGCATCTGTTGAAAAATAACATCAATCTTGAACTTCATCAACTCAGACTTGACATGTAGTGATATAGAGGGTATTTTCATTACAAAAGAACTTTATGACAGAGCACGTAAAGTTTTAAGTACCACTTGTTATTCTAGGATCCCCTTCTTATAAAACTCGAATACTGATTAATCCAATAACAGCGACAACCAACTCACAGGTAGTGAAATTGCAGCAGCAAGTGCAAGCCATTAAATACTATTTTGTTAACTATTGTATGGAATATACAGTTAGAAAAGCTAGGTCTTCTGTATTTTTACTTCAGCCTCCCTCTCCTACGCCCGTCCTTATTTTAGAGCAGTAGACTATTTCAAACAAAATGTGATTTGTGTTTTATAAATTTGTAACACTGTGACATAGAATAGACATCACCTGGTCCAGTATGGAAACGCTCTCCCTCGGCCTCTCCTTCGTAGGTATATACTGCGCTATCCGATAAGTAATGTCGTATCTTCAATGACCGCTGCAATGACGCCATCTGACGAGCGAATAGTGTAGTCGACGGCACGTGCCATGTCTGAGCCATATAGGGCACTTGATTGTGCAGCAGTGTGTAGAAGGAGAACGGTCTATACGTTTTGGAAGTGTGGCTTGTGTTTGATTATGGCAGTGTAGGAGGACCATGAATTTCACCAGGGGCATACAGACAGCGCAGCGGCACGAATCATCAGTGCTGTATATGATCTGGGTGCTGTGGATGTGCGAAGGTGCCAGAGGTTTCGATCTGGAGACACTAGCTTCACCGATAAGTCACGAGAAGGGAGACCTGTGCAGCTGGAAAATAATGCACTGCTAGCAGCGGTAGAGGAAAATCCAATGCAAACTGTAGAAGAACTAGCCAGAGAACTGCATGTCACTCATTCGATCGTTTATCGTCATCTGTAAGACCTTAGGTACGTGTCGAAACTCGAAAAATGGATACCCCATGCATTAATAGAAGCAGTAGCGACTTGACGTCTGCAGTTCCCTGCTCATCCGTTACGAACGTGAACAATTTCTGGACAGAATGGTGACAGTGGATGAAAAGTGGATCCTCCACCATAACATTACACGCAAATGGCAGATGCATACCTAAAGGGAGCGCGCAGAAACTGTACGAAAACAGAACCTCCACTCCTGCAAAGTGATGTTGAGTGTTTGGTGGGATAATCAATTTTGAGCTCTTGCCATGTAACTAGACTATCAATGTAGATATCTACTACCAGTAGCTTGAACGCCTACGGACTTCATTGTTGGCGCAAGTGTATGCTCATCCACGGTGATAACGCGCGTCCACACACAGCAAGAAAGACCTGTGTTAAGATCGAGGGACGTGGCTGGGAGAAACTACTCACCCGATGTTTTCACCATATCTTGCACCAACAGACTGCGGCCTGTAAAGCCACCTTTCCGGAAAAACACTGCAAAATGAGGTTGATGTGCGACGAACTGTGACCCAGTTCTTTTCCTCCAAAATCGGTGACTTCTTTCAACGGGGGATTCAACAACTGGTTGACAGGTGGCAGAGTGTTGTGGAGTCCGATGGAAACTATTTTCCTGACCAACGGTAGTGTTTCAGTTAAGTTGTAGTTCTTTTCCTCACGGTGCAAAAATACGACATTACTTATGGGATAATCTGATAGATCCACCAAGATTGATTTCATTCGTCCTTATTTTTCACCTTGCTTGAATGCATCCTTACATACATCCTCTATACGGTACAGTACATTAGCCTTTATTGGTCACAGCTAAGCATATTATTTCTTATCTCCTGATTCTATGGCCATCCCAGATGAATTTTCTTTGTATAACAAAAATTGTTAGAGCTTATTAGATCAACTACAAATAGAGTTATTACCACAGCTAACTATATATCTAGTTATCTGTGGAATTACAATTTGAAAATATTTTACCGAGCTGAAAAAGTGACGAATGTTTAACTTTGACCTTGATTAATCCGAAAACCATAGAACATGTGCTATTAAAAATATACAAGGTGGCTTACTTCTTTAAGTAGTCTAACCTATCAAATTTTGTGAAAATCAGAAATGGTCGGGTTGTGAATTGAACTTTTCTGTTATAATTTCCCATGCATGGTTTCCAAGAAGGTAGTTTTTTTAGTACATCATGTTATGTTATGCACGGAGGACAGACAACACAAAGTAACAACACTTTATTGATGACGCGACAGTTAAACAATCTTATCAATCATTGTTCGTAACATTTTGATCTGAAATATTTTGAATTCATAGGGAAAATAAAAGGAAACAACAAAAATGAAAAGAATATATGTCAAATCTTGGTATTAAGAAATCAATGTTTCATACATTACATTGGTAGATTTCAACTTATACGTACTTGGCAAAATGGTAAGTAAGTGATCCTGAGTGCAGCGGACACTTGAGTTCAGAGAAAGTTCAGAAACTCTTGAGTTCAGCAAATTGAAAGCACCCCCTCCCCCCTCAGAAATTGGTCACACACAGAAATACACTCAAGTCTACTTTTATTTTTAGCTGTCTTATTAATAAATATACAGCATGGGAAGGTTCAATATTGCTATACAAACATATATTTTATTAACAGGACTTCAATAGAGTAGATACTGAATCTGTACATCTCCGATGCATCTAAGATATTTCGTCGGAAAAGTCAGCTGTAAAGTTAGTATAAAATTAATTGGAAGTATGGTTTCTGTAAACTGGGCCTAGAAGTCGCTTATTCTGAAGTCGAATTGGAATATCTTGGCTTTCGCCTAGGACACAGTCGTAACCTCTTGATTGTTCGTCAGTGATACATATATGATGTTTCCGATTAATGGTCATAACATACCGGGATTGAACAATTTGAACAATAGATTAACTAATAATTCGGGCAAATTTCATTGAATTTTCTATTCTTGAAACCTATGAAAATAGCATATATTGTTAACCCATATGTTGTCCCTATGTTATTGTGGTTTCTGTTGTTAATAGTATTAGTTCCTATTACAAATTCATTGAGTAATCCGTTTCCTAAGACAAATATTCATTCTTCATCCCATAATCCTATTAAATAAGTACCCCTCTGTAAGTAAAAGACAGCGACCCGATGGTGGCCCGCCAAGCATGCAGCCCACCGAGTTTTGCTTATGGGGCACTTAATATTTTCGAATTTATCTATCCATTTGCATTGAGAAATGTGTGTTGCTTGATGCTGTCCTCGTTATGATAATACTACTTTGAAGAAGTAGTGTCATTAAAATCTTCCACTCTGATTACACGGTTAGACACAAAAATATTGTCATAATACTCAAAACGGCTGTAAAAGGTACGCTAAGGGTTCACACGTTTTGCGCCACTGGAATTCAAAAGCAAACGTTCGGACAAAACTAAGAAACTTCATTTCGCCCTAGTTATGATGAAGCACGGACAACTTATTCTGCTATTTTAAGAAAAGTAAACAAAACAACTTCGATTACTTCTGAAAATTCCAGGTGTGTATTTACATTACTTGTATTCTTGGTGTTGTGTAGTCACTAGATGAGCCTTACAAGTTGTCCTCCAGCGTTATTTTAAACAGAGAAACAGAAAATAATATTTGTACATGCCTCTTTTATGTGTAATACGATACGATAATACAAATGTTTTCGTCCATTCAAAGGAATTTATTTTCTGTATTAGGCATAAAAACTTCTTTTTAATCCTCGTCCCTCTAGTCCTGAATATCTGAGTCAGATGAACGATCCCGCATGGTTGCGCTGTGTGGAAGTTTCTATTAATAATTACAGGATTCTAATGCTATTCTGAAGGTTGCTGTACTTCTGTTTTGAGATGGGGATACATTTAGAATACATCTGAGAAGGATTCACGGTTTTTGTCCTCCTAATTCTGTTTTATGTCCACATAACAGGATTCTTCATCATAGCTGTTTTCTTTCAAGTTACACATTTTTTAGGAACTGCCTTCAAGTACTTAAACCAGCAAACTTCGGAGAATGGAATCTCTGATACTTGTTTTGATAGAGATGGAAATGCCTAGCCTTGATTTTTTTTATCTAAGAATTCCGTGAGTTGTGAAGTGTTGACTTGACAAGGTTTCCAATATTTGCGTATTGTACTGCAAATATGTTGCTATTCTCGTGCACTGAAACACGGTCACATTTTCGAATTATCCTCGATTAATTTATGAATCCAGTTTAATTCCATCTGGCAGTATCCACTCCCAAAAAATATATGTTCAATGTGTTAATAGTGTGGTACATGCCGAACAGCATAAGGCACAGAGATGTGAAGAATTTCTTTCTGTCCTTTCCTTCACAGACATATGAAAACATCACAGACTTCTTGAATGATGTGTCTGATTCAATGTAGTGGAAAATGCAAGTTGCTACTTCATTAGGGACACCACCTACTTCCGTTTCAACCCATAAATTTCACATTTCCTCTTTTAGACTTATATCAAAAGTTGTTAAAGTGTACACAGAGACCTTGCGTTTGTAATAAATAGGACCAATATTATCTTTTTAGAATTCTCAGTGCATTTTGCAGATCAAAATTCAGTATAGTAGTTTTCTCAGGAATTGAAGATGGCTGTAGGTTAACTTCGTTTCTCATTACTTATTTCAGCTCGCGTACTTTGTCATTCCTTGCCAGGTGTTCATCATAGGCTTGCTGATTGGCTACTTAGTCATTTTTAGCGTTATGTTTAAACCGTATACAGCGAGCACATTGATCTTTTCTTTGGTTATCAAAGCCAACATTATATGTCGAAAAGGTCTTATATTCGTACAATGACTTTCATATTGGATTGATGTTGGAGTTCTGGAACTTCTGACTGAAAATGTGACACACTTTTGTAGTTTCAACTTCCTTCTAAGTAACGTTTGGTCGAGAGCTTATGACAATAAGGTGTTTTAACTGCAGGAAAGGACTCCAAGAGTATGAACTGCCTTAATAGATAATTCAGAAGATTTATTCGCAGCCTTTTCTTCCTCGTAAATCTGCCTGTACAAAACCTTCTGACTTCTGTTGAATAACAACAATTCTCACAAACGCCTCTCTTATTGCTAAAAAAAATCACGAAACTAAACCTGAATACTCCAGCGTTCTTGTTGTCTGTTTCAAGATAGGATGTATATTTTTTCATTCTTATACCTGAGCTTTTCATTCTCTGCTAGGCGGTGATAAATTTAAATAAGATGCAACGTAATTCCATTGACATGAGCACAAGAATTTCCAGTATCACTTTCAAATAGACAAAATTGCTGGAATATTGCTTCTCAAGTCTGAATCAGAAACTACTCCGGGCATTTTTCACAGCCATCAATAAGCATTATCTTTTCATTTTCTCTTCCTCTAAAATATATACATTGAAGACGACTTGGATAATTATTTTTCTTTCTTCCTTTGACTCATCATACTTTCCTATTCCTTCCACTTTTGGTTTTCATTATAATGAATCATCATCAGACAATGCACTTGTTGGAAGTTGTGCAATTAAGTCAGGTAATCAATACTTTTCTTCTAAGGACCTGGTTCTTCATCCACTGTTCTCTGCTTAATCGTCCATACAATTCCTCTTGGTACAGAACGCCGCTAAACCATAAACACCAGACCTATCCTGCAAACAGAGAATAAAATTATGAGAGGAAATAAATGTTACACGCACCAATATTCAGTGGAAAACCATTACCATTAGCATCATAGATAAGTATATTATCTAATTCACTACATTCTCTCAAACCATAATAGAGACCTGAGTTAGCAAGGAACCGATCACCGGAACCTTTCCAACGACGATCAACTCCATATTCATAGACGAGGTCCCTCTTTCAGTGTTTTCTCGTTCATTGCCCAGACAGTTCCTCCTGGAGCAGGGGTCGATCATCTTATATGTCAAACCAACTCTGTAGAAACACAAGAAAATTAGAAAAGGAAAAGAAAACAAATGCTACACACCAGTATTCAATGGAAAAAGATTAACCTTAGCACTGACAACAAGAGTATTATCCTATATGTCCTAAGAATCTAAATAGAAACCTGAATTGGCCCGGGAACCGATCACCGGAACCTTTCCAACGACGATCAACACCATATTCATAGACGAGGTCCCTCTTTCAGTGTTTTCTCGTTCATTGCCCAGACAGTTCCTCCTGGAGCAGCGGTCGATCATCTTGTATGTCAAACCAACTCTGTAGAAACACAAGAAAATTAGAAAAGAGAAAGAAAAAAATGCTACACACCAATATTCAATG